>BMAW01021644.1:0-41245 GCA_019974015.1 Nephila pilipes | reverse complement strand
TACTTAGTTAATATACTTAATTGCCTACTTAGTTAATATACTTAATTACTTTATATGATAATAGTTTAAAATTATAATGTATCTCTATTGAAAGTGTAGAAACTACTCTTATTTTATTTAAATAACTAAATTATTTGCAAAATCGCATTATACGAATTCGTAAGCAATAAAATATTCTAACTCGTCTAACGATACTTATAAATTTAATCTCATTAGAAATACACAAAACTAAACTATTTTATAGGAATAAAGGGGCTTATGTTACCAAAATATTACGCTATAAAATCAATAACTTTTTATTCAAAAATTTAGAATTGAATAACACAATTTTTTATAATGATTTTTCACAAAACTGCGTCTGATATTCTTTTGAAAAAAGAGGCTAAATAAAAGAATAAAAATTATTTTTACAGTCTCTGTCTGCTCTAAAAAAAGGGTTCCGACGGATTTTACGGTCTGTTCTAAAAATGAAAGCGTGAGAAACGAAAATACACAGATGGAAGGAAAATTAATCTTTTGAAAAGGTTTTCCCAACATTTTCTTCCTTCATTACGTATTGAATATTAAGTGTTCACCTGGAAATAAAACATACATGACATCGGAAATTCGTATGTACAGGTGGAATAAAAAACATAACAAGCCTAGAGTGCAATCTACGCCACTTGAAAAGAATAAAAAGCACTTTAATCGCTTTTTAATTTATTAGTATTACAGTCCTGTAACACCTAAAACCTTTTGTATTATCACTGCTACCTTTTTGGATAAGTTTATCATTGCACTTGGGATAAGATTTCTATTTCTGCAAAAAGATCTTAGGATAAAAATAATTACTAACTATAACGCATTGAGAAACAATAAAAAAATCTAATTTTAATTCAGTTGAACTCCGTATTAGTGTGCACCGAGGTAGCCTAGTGGTCAAGGTTGCGGACTAGCGGCCAGTCAGTCGCGGGTTCGATCCTTGGCCGCCAAAGACCCGCCGTGTAGCCGGGGCTGATGCACGTTAAATCTGTTTGGGGCCCAAAGTCCTCCCGTTGGTGTGGTGTGGATGTTAGGAGAGGGGGTGCCAGCTCAGGTGTCGTCCTCGTCACTTGACCGTGGCTCAAAATTACGAGGTCCGTCATCAATAGCTCTCGTGCTGCTTCTAGTGCGACGTTAATAAAAACTAAATTAAACCGTATTAGTGTGCCGCTGCGGGAAGAAGAAAAAAAAAAGAGTTCATTATAACTGAAGGTTTGATATATCCAATTCTGTTGAAACATTGATCCGACAGCGATTTTTCCAAACGTTCGAAGTGGCCGCGGTATTCCAGTGGACTCATTTTCAAGGACTCTCAGGCAGCGTTGTTGTCGTCGAGTTGTGGGTTCGAGCCTTGATGCCATTGAAAACCCGCCATGTAGCCGGGGCTGATGCACGTTAAATCCGTCGGGGATCAAAATCCTCCCGTTGACGTGGTGTGGAAGTTTGGAGAGGGGAGTGCTCGGTCAAGTAACGAGGACGACTTGACCGAGATTCGACCCCGCTCAGGTGTCGTCCTCGTCACTTGACCGAGATTCAAAATTACAATGTCCGTCGTCAAATAGGTTGGAAACAAAAAATGAACTCTATTTTTTTCCCATTTCCTACGCAGTGTATTAAGCATTTAAGATTGTCTTCGCCTATTTTCAAAGAAACCGATCCAAACTACGAGCACATTCCCAGTCGCAAAATTGTTTGTTGTGATGTTGCAGCAAACTTGGAAACATTCCAAAAATACGCCATTTTTCATATGAATACGTAACGTTTAAAAGCCATTTAGCATTACTGTATAGGAGACAAAACACTGAATCCCACTTCAACTAGAATCTTGAAATTAAATTCAAATTTCATTATTTATTTTCAAATTGAGAAGAATATTTATGTAGAGTGCGGGATTTCAAATAGTAATTTTTTCCTGAAAAATTAAAAATTACTGTTGTTAAAATTTCAGTATATAGCAATCTTTATGGGGGTTACAATCCCCATATCTCCCCGTCGCCACGCTAGAGAATGATAAAATGGTATTTCTGAATGAAAAACGTGTATTTCTAAATGAAACGGATGTAATGTTTTTATTATGTGTGTGAGTAAAGGTCTCTCCAATTAATCATCTCCAACACCAATTATTAGCCTTCATTCGACTGCATCATTTCCTATCTTAGTTAAGATGAGTCTCATTTCCTAGCATTAGTTAGCTTCGACCTTGAAAAAAAATTCACTATGTTGTCATCGCTTTTTCTGTTAAAGATTGGGCATCTTCAAAAAACTGAAACAAAAAAAACTTTGAGAGATCGTATCGTCAATTACAAAGATATTAACAAATTAAAGTACTTGATGCTAACTTCAATAATAGTCTGGAATCATTGGAAGAGTTGTTCTTTTGTTCAGATTCTTTTTGTCATTTGGTTTCGTGTTAACTTTATGTTCATTAGGTTACTTTTTCGAATATGCTTTCGTTGATTATTCTTTTTGGAAAATCATAAGCGGTCGAAAAAGGTTGTTAAACAGATTCTATGCTAAATAAATTTTTTCCATTTTAAATTATATTGCTTGACGAGTGACATAATCAGAATTTCGCATGCAATAGTGCGTGGTAAAATTTCCCGCAATGCGACTGATTAATGACGAATAAAACTGTCAAAATATGAATATTTTCTGAATTTAAGTTTTATGCTCCAAATAGTTTGATATATCATAAATTATTGGTCGAATATATTGTGGTGAATGTGAATAAATATTGATTGTTAATATTTAAAAGGAGTTTTTTGTGTTTTGCTTAACCAAGCACAGTGCCTCTGTCTGGTTGAGTATTAGGAAATTTGCAATAATAATCCACAATAATTTTTGTGAAATAAAGTCCTTGGAAAAGGGCCTCTTTAAATAATATAAACAATAAGTAATAAGTTTAACAAAGGACTTTAAATAAAAAAAATTGACACTTGTGTAAAATCTCGTCGACTACGAAAATTGATGATATTTCAACCAAACTTAAGCCAAAAGTCCGAACTTCCATTCAAGGTAACAATTGTTTATGAATCCAACGCTAGATGAATTCTTGTGTATATGAATAATTCTATGTGGAGAGGCATTCTGCTCCCCAATGCCTTTATTTTTAGTTTTTTACTGGCCGTTCCTGGTAGTTTTTCATCTTTTTATGTGTGCATACAAATCTTCGGACCAAGTAAGTTATAACCGTAATTATTATTGAAATATTCGAATTTCGCAGCATCAACTACGTCCCTTTCCGAACGGTTATTCTCTCGAGCAATCCTTAACGTTACAACATCATTGTTTGTCAGTTGTAATGACATATCTTATCCATTAACACTCTTTCTTTTACGCGAGAATTTCATACTTTGAAAATATTATACTTCACTCTGTTCTGTGGTGGTCAGAACCTAAATTCTTATAATTTTTTTTGAAAATGTCAGATGAAAAAACAGAAATAGTAGATAATTAAATCTGATGAATCTCTTGTTTAAAATAGTGACTGAACAAGGTTATGTAAAACCA
This sequence comes from Nephila pilipes, assembly GCA_019974015.1. Taxonomy (NCBI): domain Eukaryota; kingdom Metazoa; phylum Arthropoda; class Arachnida; order Araneae; family Nephilidae; genus Nephila; species Nephila pilipes. Next base: position 37,714 of record BMAW01021644.1, on the reverse strand, counting down.
TGTGTTTTTCTCAAACATGTTATTATAGCGGCAAACGGAACAGCAAAATAAGAAAATTGCGCTCGTTTTCCCTCTTTCCATTACTGGCAAAATATCGCATCGTTTTGCGACTTCTTGGCATTTGCAAAAAATGGCTGATGAGATTTTACTCAAATATCTAAAATTTTACATTTTCATGTGTGTAATTTTTTTTTTATCAGACAAGCTGTTTGTTAAAGTAGAAGTGCACATTGCCTGTATAATGTTTTTGAAACCATTATGGTCTATTGGTTATAGAATCAAACTTCATGGCTGGCGAACGATGCTCAAGAAGAATTTCGAGTTTGATTCCACTCGACTTGTCTTACGGGATAGTGAAGTTACCTGCACACTAACTCAAACGAACAGGGCGAGGCGTAATGGAAAGCTATAACGGTGAACCACACGCAAAAATATCATCTTAATCTAATAAAGAATATTTGGGGAGGGGGGTGGAAATCAGTCGTCAAAATACCCATAGTGGTTTATCTTTTTAAACATTTACAGGATATAACAGAAAGTGCCGGAGGAATCTTCCTTTATGGAGTTCTCTGCTTTTAGTAAAGGCTAATGATGTGTCTCGCGATACTATAGTATTTTTTTTTTTTTGGGGGGGGGGGGTTTGCCGTGGCAGCCTAGTAGTTATGGTCGCGGACTCGCGGCAAGCAGTTTTCGTCGAGTCGTGAGTTCGAGCTCTGATGCCACAGAGAACCCGCCATGTAGCTGGGGCTGATGCACTTTAAATCTGTCCGGACTCAAAGTACTCCTGTTGGCGGGGTGTGGAAGTAAAAGAGGGGATGTCAGCTCAGGGGTCGCCCTCGTCACTTGACCGAAGCTCAAAATTTCGTGGTCCATCGCCTATAGCTCTCGTGTTGCTTCTAGTGCGATGTTAATAAAACCAAATCAAACAAGATTTAAATTTGTCCACTTGTCCTTCCACTCCACCTTTTTCTTTATTATATTTACAAAGTAAATCCTATACAGGCATTTTTTGTTAATTATAATGTGTTTGGTGTAGTTTGGACTCAATTTTTTTCCACGATCTTGGTACAAAATTACAAGGTTCACTGTCAGTATTTCTCCCCCTTAGGGTTTTGCTTTCTTTAGGTAAGTACGGGCATCATGATCCCGAGCTACCCTAATTATCTCTTCTTTCTCAAAGAAATTTACTGACTTAGGTACACACGGATAACGCACCTCCGAAACAACCTAAGCAATCATGCTCCATTTCCGACCCTCTTTCTTTTGTCAACCAATTTTTTTTTTATCTTTTACTCATTTTTTCAATCGTCTGGATCACAGTAACACCTTGTTTGGAGCAGCATAGCTATATCTGGCTCTTGCGTCATTAAACTTCACCATCACTCACTCCTTCCTTCTGTATGAGGAATATTATACGAGAATCTCGACGTTTAATTTTTATTTGATTATACTCTCAAATAACATCATAATAGCCCCGTAATTTCAATCCGTTGTCTAGTAAAAATTATGAATCGTGATGAAAAATGAATGTTATACGAAACTATAAATAGATAATATATGGGGAACAAAATTCCAATTCAATATTCCTAATCATGGTGATAATAATCTGTGTTAATAATAGTCGAATGATAACGATTATTTTTTAAGACTTAGTAAGAAAAAGAAAAGGAAATTATTGTGAAATATATTTGATAGAAGGCTTTGTGAATCCTATTTTTTACGCTAATAATACTTTGCTTGCGTAAAAAATGATAAATGAGTATTACTCTTTCTTGCGATTATGTCATTTTATTCGTACTTCATATTTCCTGTCACAGATTAAGTTATGATGATAACGTTATAAGACAATACGAAAAAAAAAAGAATACAAAACCTTATTTAATTAATGGGATGTTTCACAAGATGGGATCCATGCTTGAAGCAGATGAATAGGTTGAAAGGTCCATAATAAATTGTGGTTTGGATGTAAAAGATGTGTGGGCGTTAATATGCAGTGACTAAAGAAGTTAACAATTGATACTGCCATGAATGCTCGCGTATTTCAGGAAATTTTTCAGTTTTTAGTTTCAAATAGTTAGAATGTCAATGCATAAGTCAGAACAATCATTGATAACCAAATGAAAGAACGAGATTCCTCACTAAGTACCTCATCCCCCCAAATTCCATTGTTACATACCGCAATAAAAATTGCGCATTAAAATGAATAGTACTTTGAATAATAAAAACATACCATGCCTCTATACTACAGGTAACCGCGTGGTCATGGTCGCGAGCTCACAGACGTTCATTCCATCTAATCACACATGATGGCCGAGGTAGCCTAGTGGTCATGGCCGCGGACTCACGGCTGGCGATTTTCTTTGAGTCACGAGTTCGAGCCTTGATGTCTCTAAAGATCCGCCGTATTATCGGGCTGTCCTCGTTAAATCTGTAGGGGCCCCAAAGTCCTCAGGAAGTGTGGAAGTTAGAAAGGGGGTGTCAGCGCATGTGTCGTCCTCGTCACTTGACCGAGGTTCAAAATTACGAGGTCCGTCGCCAAAAGCCTTCGTGTTGCTTATAGTGAGACGTTAATGAAAAGTAAACTAATCAATATATACTGCGAAAAAGACTTCGTGTATGAGGGGGCGAAGGAACTTTAAATTTGTTAAAGTTCAATGTCCTCACGTTGGGATGGTATGCAAGTGGGGAAGGGTTGATCAGATGTCTATTCGTCGCTTGACTGGGGCCGGGGTAGCCTAGTGGTCAAGGTCGTGGACTAGCGGCTGGCGGTTTTCGTTCAGTCGCGGGTTCGATCCTTGGCCGCCAAAGACCCGCCGTGTAGCCGGGGCTGATGCACGTTAAATCTGTTCGGGGCCCAAAGTCCTCCCGTTGGCGTGGTGTGGATGTTAGGAGAGGGGGGTGCCAGCTCAGGTGTCGTCCTCGTCATTTGACCGAGGTTCAAAATTACGAGGTCCGTCGCCAATAGCCCTCGTGTTGCTTCTAGTGCTACGTTAATATAAAATAAACTAAAACTATCAATACTCATTCACCATGCTTTATTTCCGAATTTTACAAGCTTGGTGGTTGAAAAAGTACCAATTTTTGTAGACAGATTGCGTTCTTGAGGCAATTTGGTGTGACTAAAATATTCTGTCATCTGTTAAAGGGCGTCAAAGCAAATGTAACACTGATTCATAGGTTAGTTCGATTGGTGTTGTGACGAGTTAGTCCCCGTCTGTGAGACTTGGAATCATTTTTAAACACGGGAAATAAAACAAGATGAACTGTGGGATGCTTCAGACGAAAGTACTCCAAAGAAGGCGAATACTGTCTCATAGGCCGGAAGAGTCATGGAGATAAATTTTTGTGGTGTGAAAGGAATCATGTTCATGAACATGTTAGAAAAAGGGAAAACGATCCATTGACAATATTTCAACGAGTTTCCGTATTTCCCAACTCTAGCATGGGAAAAACCACCTCGTATTTATATAATTAGTTATTAGACGCAAGCTCAAGTTTTTCATTATATAGTAACATACGAACACAGAGAAACGGCCTTAAATCTTTCAACATGGAACGTTTTCTGCATCCTTCCAAAAATTATGTAATTAACTCCAAATGATGCAAAATTAGGGTTCTGTAGAAGGAAATGAATGTGAAGTCTTCATTTTTCGTTCATTAGAATGCGTTCGAAGAACCTTGAAAGATCAGAAGTCACACTCACGCAACGATTTTTTTTTTTTTTTTTTAAGTCTTTGAAGTCTTGCGCTTATTTTGTGAGTACAGAATTCTCACCAGCTGCACGAGAGAGAAAGGAAAATATCTCATTTTTAACTGATCATTAGATTTCGTTCTATGCAAAGGTCTGATTCATTATATAATGTGACAAAACATGTTTAATGAGTCATGGTTGTAAGAAAAGTTTTGAAGAGTTCTGAATACAGTTTTATAAAGCATACGTAAGTATTTTTAGTGAATAATTATTGGGAAAAATAATTTCACTAGCAGCTCCTGTTTTTAAATACCCGTTTTAAACACATAATCGAAGACGCTCGAAAAGTAACTATGTTAGAAATAGAATACTGGGAATTTGAAATGGGAAGTAACTTGCTACAATATTGATCCCCACACATCCTAAAAGATCATCAGCCCAACTTTTCCGTCATCACATTGTTTGGAGGGATTCATTAGAAGCAACTCATTGTTTTTATTGTTGCTACCTTTCGTCTCATCGACGGTGACAACTCGATGCGGCCCCATTCAAAACTGACGTATCAATAAATATCCCATTTGCTTTGGCACCTTGTAACAAATAGCAGCACACATTGGTAACACCAACGTCACCTGTCGCAAGAAACGAGTACTTTCGAATTGCCCTCATAATGTTAATCTTATAAGGTTTCTACTTTTGTTGGATCTAGGCTGTTGTATTTATTGCGATATTGTAAAATGTATCGAGAATTATGCAAAATAAAGTAGTTTTTATTTAATTAACGCGACTTCGGAACACTAGTGGTCATGGACTCGCAGCTGGCGTTGTTTTCGTCGAGTCGTGGGTTCGAGCCCTGTCTATCGATGCTCTAAGTCCTCCCTTTTGAGTAGTGTGGAAGTTGGAGAGAGAGGAATAAGCTCAGGAGTCGTCCTCGTCACTTGACTCTAGGATCAAAATTACGAGGTCAGTCGCCAACAGCTCTCGTGTTGGTTCTGAGTGTAACGTTATGTTAGTATGCAATCACATTTATCTGATTAATTTTACTTCCGAATATATAATGTTTATTTCAGTGATTCGTCAACAAGGTTTAAGATTTATAAAATTAAAAATACTTTTAAATTAGTAAGAAAATAGCGATATAATTAAAACCTTCCATATGCTTATTCTTTAAAATACACTATTGTATTCAAATAACAAAATTAATCTAGTTTTGAGAAAATAAGAAATTTCAAAAAATTAACACACACTTCCGAATTCAAAATAGCTGGAAGTCATTTAATACTCCATCATTAAAATAACTTTTGACGTGATGTAGAAGTTTGGAAAGAAGTTGTCTGCTCGTGTAGCTTCCTCGTCATTTGACTGAGTTTCAAAAATACTAGTTTCGTCGCCAATAGTTTTCGTGTTGCTTCTAAGTAATTAATATACAATCTGTCATCTGGAAACTACTTTATTACGTAATAATTTTAATTGTGACGGATATTTATGGTTACAATTTTAAATCTGATTCAGCATAAAAAGAATATTGAGCTTTTTTTGCAATGAAGTATTATGAGATAAGCGAAGTGCTCTTTCTTCCTTTTTAATAACAAAACAGGTAGTTTAAAGTACAGTATAGCAGAAATATTCTTCGCTTATTTTCTTTAGTGTGCACTTTATTCCTTTTAAATAATTACAGTAGTCTTGATTTGAAAAAGTAATTAGATATTAACAGTATTTTCACAAACACTTAAAAAATCGCTAGTGAATAATACTTCACCTTTGAAACAATGTTTCTTTTCTGTCAATTGAGACCCGTGTGATGACCTAGTATGACAGAATAGTCCCACTGTAACTCATGCATGCCGTAAGAGGCGAATAAAATGGGTACCCAGTGTCTGGGGGCATACCAGGGCACCCTGCCCCTGGGGATTTATCAGAGGACCTCAGGAACTTGCCTTCTTTAGGGTGGTAAGTACGGGTATCATGACCCCGAGGCATCCCAGTGATCTTTTTCTTTCCCATAGGGTTTACTGTTTTTGGTAAACACAGGTGACGTGCCCTGGGTTACGAGGATCTTGCTCTATTCTTGACTCTCCTTGCCAACCAATTTGTGTTTTCTCTTCAATTTTTTCACGTCCAGACCACAGTTAAATCTTGTTTGGAGCAGCATAGCCATATCTGGCTCTTGCGCCAGTAAACTTTATTTTCTCACTTGACCCTTCTTTTCGATCAATTTTTTTTTCATTGTATTAACGTCTAGATCACAGATTTACCTTATTTGGAGCAGTATGGTCATATCTGGCTCTTCCACCAATAAATTTCACTCTCACTCACTTTCTGGCAATTGATGTCTTTGGAGACTTATCTTCTTTAGGTAGGTACGAAAATCATGACCCCCCCCCAAGGATCGTTTTCTACCCTCAATGGGGTTTTCTGTCGATGGTAAACAACCACTGAAGTGCTCAAGGAATATCCTAACGATCCATCTCCAATTTCGATCCTCATGTGAACCAATTTTTATCTTTTCTTAACCATTTTTTTAAAACGTCTAGACCATAGTTACACCTCTCTGACGCAATAGGGCCGTGTTTGGCTCTTGTGCCATTAATCACAACCATCACTCATTCTATCAATTGAAAACAACGTTTACGCATTAACGAAGTTGATTGTATTGGTATGGATATTTATGGTAATAATATCCAAGTCTTATTTTCATCTACTGAAAATAATTAAAATACAAAATAATAATTACATATTTATTGCAACTGAATATTGTGACATTTATAAACGAAGGGCTTTTGTTTTTATTTTTCATAAAATTCCAAGAATCGGCATTAAACAAAAGATTCCGAAGCATGATCTCATTGCTTACATCATAAAATGAAATAAGGCGTCTCATTCTCTTCAAAGATTTTACGACTTAGTTCAAGAGCAATAACTTTCTCTCGACGCCATATTGTCTAGTATAAAAATATTTATCAATCCCTTTATATTTCACTTTGACTCATAAGAGCTTCTGGTTTGGGATACTAAAAAAAGACATTTATTAAAATTTAGCTTATATACTGATAGTAAATTTCGTTATGCTAATTTGTTATTCAATTTTACTTCCATAGCTTACTTTATCTATTCGATGTTATTCATTTCAGTATTCAAATTACGTTAGATAAGTAATAAGTACGTTATAAAGTCTTAAACTTAAATGCATTTTAACAAATTTTAAATTATTCTAGAACTTTTTTTATAAATATTTCTGAAACAAATGTACCAACAGGGTTTTTGACGTTGTTTTCCTCGAGTCGTAAGTTCCAGTTTCAATGCCACTTAAAAACCACCGTGTAGCGAGACTGATCCATGTTAAATCAGGTTACGTTGGGGTGGTGAGGCAGGTGCCAAATCAGGTGTCGTCCTCGTCATTTGACCGAGGTTCAAAATCACGAGGTCCGTCGCTAATAGCCCTCATGGTGCTTCTCACAACGTCGTTAATAAGCAATCACAATCTTTTTAGTTAGATAGGTACCGGCATCATGACCCTGAGTGATCGTTTTAGTGATACCCTTGTGATCCCTCTTTTTTTCCCGACCCTCCTCGATCCTTTTTAATTTTATTCCCTCTTTTTCAAACGTTTAAATCGTAATTACATCTTGTTTGAAGCAGTATGGTTACACCTAGCTCTTACGTCATTAAACTCCACTCTCACATTACATCGATTTCTGTTGGCTTTGGTTTGGGTAACTTGACATGGGTCAACTCGATCCTTTATCAATCCGATGTCGATAAATGAGTATAAGGTTTGCTTGGAAAGTTAACTGGACGTCGAGCTAGCTCCCGGCCAGGACACTGGCTAGTAATTAACTCGCTAGACTCAAAGGCTACAGAAATCCACCACCAAGGGCGCCACCTGATGGAACTTCTTAGATCCAGGAAGTTTTTTAACTTGACATTTTTTTTAGCGCTTAAGAAGATATATGTAATCGGTGACAAATTGAATATTGGAGTTAGTGAGTAGTCAGCATACGATACAAATTGCAATTTAATAAGTGGTTATTGTAGCAGACTAACTTTGATTTAAACCTTTTGTGGGGCGAGTTCATACAGGAAGAACCTTCGATTCTAGTGATATTACTTACTCGAATCCGGGTAAGTTGGTAAGATTGAACTTGGATTATTATTTCAAGTTATAATTCAGGCGCGTTGACGATTAGTAGACAATGATGTTACAAATTCATAACGAAGTTACAAATAAATGGATTGAATTAATTTTTGACTGTTTTATCAAATTAAGTTTTATATTGTGGAAACTTCCATCAGTTAGACTTTCATTTAGTGACTATTTAACTTATAAATAATGACATTGGCAGCGATCAACAAGGAAGCGTTGCACGGTAAGTTAGTAATTAATCACTTAATTACTAACTGACTTTAATTGATCACGCATTACTCAAAATAAAAACTTACTGTGATCGAATATAAATTTATTAGAGGATCCTAAAAAGATTCCCCATGATATAGATTACCTCAGGTACTTGCCTTTTTTTAGGTAGGTACGGGCATCATGACTCCGAGGCCCCCTAGTGATCTTTTCCATGGGGTTTACTGTCTTTGGTAAACACGGGTGATGCGCCCACTTTCAGCCTTTCTTCTTATCAACCAATTTTTTCTTTTTCAAATTTTTTTCACACATCCAGACCACAATTATATTATGTTTTTATTATATCCACAATTATATCTTTTACAATTATATCTTTGTTATCACAATTATATCCACAATTATATTAGTCACATCTGACTCTTGCGCCAATAAACTTCACTTTCACTCACTCCATGAAATAGATGTAAATGTTTATCAATTAAAATTGTTATCGGAAATTATCAATTACAACATAACATATTTAGTAAAATCCATTTCATTACATGCTACTTAAGAAAATAATTATAAATATTTTTAATATTAAATAATTATTACGTAAAACACTAATTTTCTTACTGATTTTATTTTCCTTATTACTTTTGATATGTAGGATTTATCTTTAATATTTTTTACTAAACAGAGTTAAAATTTCTCTTAGATAAGATTGCACTCAATTTCAAATGAAATGTCTGCTTTTGTTTATAAACTAAATATGGAAATTTCAGTCCTGAAAGTAGCATGGCTGAATTTTGGTTTTCAACCATCTTTATTTATGCACCTGGATATGGAATGAATTTGTTCTGTTTGTTGCATTTAATTTACATGCACTTAACACGCACCGCGCATGGAAAAAGTAATCTAAAGTGGATGCATTGGCATTCCATATATTTGACTATATAATGAGTGTGTTTTTCATCCCATACATTTGACTATATATTGAATGTCTAAACATTTGACAAAATAATGAATGTGTTCATAATTGTCATTCCATATATTTGACATTAAAAAATTATAAACGAGAGGGGATATCATAACATTTTAATTATTACTAAGAAATAAACCGAGATATTTGTGGATAAAATTTATTCTGAATATTTATTTTGATCTACACAATGTTGTAAGTTAGACAGTAATGATATTAGTTTAGATTTAGAAGTAGTTTATAGTAGTTAGGAAGAGTCGTAGTTTATTTAGGAAGAGACATAGTTTATAGACGTAGTTTATAGTTTATAATAGTTTATAGTTTATAGACGTAGTTTATAGTACCGTAAAGTTTTAATTATCATCATTAAGTTTTAATTATTAATAAAAATAATCGAGGTATAAATTTAATTATTTATTCTTAAGATTTCTCTAAACAGTCGCCATCCAGAGTTATACATTTCTCCCAGAGTTTCTTGACCTTTCGAAGGTCGTCATTGTAGAAGTCAACAGAATGAACTCATATCTTCTCTGTTCGGAGGATTACTTCAATCTACGGCGTGATAAAACGAAAAAAATTAACATTAATAGCTGTAATTTACAACATCATGTACATAAAAATCAATTCAATATGCAGAATAAATTTTATCCAGATATCTTGGTTATATGGTGGTAATAATTTAATTTTGATAACATCCCCAAATATTTATCATTTCACTGGTTCTACTGAAGTGTTTAAATGCGAAAAAAATCATTGGTTTTTTTGAATTATATTTTTTATATATCTTCAATCTGTATTACATTTGTAAAAAATAAAGATTAGAATTTTGGCGTGTTTGATTACCCTCGCCATCTGGTGATGACAGACTTATTTATTTGATTATAGAGAATCTTGTGTTTCGCTCTTAATTAAAAACAAAAAGGACTTTATGACGAGAAAAAAAAAAAAAAAAAGCATTCAGTCGAAGGGTTTGGGAGTCCTTCCTGAGGAGTGGTTTAAGGTCTAAAAACTATCTCCTCAAACATTTCACGCGTGTTCATTGAAGGGAAAAAAAATGGATTTAGATCACATCAAGTGTCATAAATTTTGAATTTATATTCGATATTGCTTAAGAAATCATGAATCTCTCCGTAAAAACGCAGTGAAAACATGCATTATTGCCTCAGCCACGAAGTATGCCATGTAATGCTTTTACAGCTATTAAAATCACAGCTATATCGCTACGAATATTTCGGAGTAAAATAGAATTATTTGTCATTAAGGAAAATAGGAACAGTGAAAAATAAAAGTAAAGATTTTTACTTATTACAAGATTTTAACTTGTTATGCTCATGTTTGCAGCTCAAAATTTAATTTTGAGTGTTGTTTAAAGATTTTCTTTTAACCCACTTCCTATCATCCAATCGAGCTGAAATTTTGTATAAATGCACAACTGCGATGACAATACAATACTACGGTATATTCAAGCAGGGATTTACACAAATCAAAATCCAATTAAATTGAAACTTTGCTCACACGTGTAACTTTTATCTTAAATTTCCAAACAAAAGTGGCTCTCAGGGGCTTGCCTCCTCTAGAAAAGTAACCTCCTTTAGGTAAGACCGCGGTAGCCTAGTGGTCATGATTTCGGATTCGTGGCCGGCAGTTTTCATTCGTTCGCGGGTTCGAGCCTTGAAGCCACTAAAGACCCTCCGTGTAGCCGGGGCTGATGCACGTTAAATCTGTCGGGGTCCAAAGTCCTCCTGTTGGCGTGATGTGGAAGTTAGGAGAAAGGGGTGCCAGGTGTCGTCCTCGTCTCTTGATTGAAGTTCAAAATTATGAGGTCAGTCGCCAATAGCCCTCGTGTTGCTTCTAGTGCTAAGTTAATGAAAACTAAATTAAACTAAACCTTTAGGCAAGACAGGCATCACTCACCCGAGACGCCCTAGTGATCTTTTTTTCCCCTATGGAGTTTATAGTCTTTGATAAACGCGAGTTACACTCCCGTGATAGCCTAGTGATCCCTCTTTATTTTCAACTTTTCTTGTCAACCAATTTTTACCTATTTACCATTTTCTGAAATGTATATATAATCGGAAGTTAACTTGCAATCCTTTTGTCAGTAACAAGTTCTGTTCCAAAACTGTTAAGAACTCTTGGTGATGTTTAGAACTTTTTTAGCCCACAACTCACCCACAATATCATAGCAAGTACAAGAAATCATTGTGCAGTGGACCTGTCGCTCAAAGGTAACTACACACTTTATTAAACAGCAGTAACATCCTTTTATTTCATTTATCATTAATATGTGAGCTCCTTGTGTGCCAAATTTTCTCTCAAACTCGTTCTTCGGATTATAAAAGGGTTTATTATCGTTCTTTCGCATTATTTTCTTATTTTTAATCATGTTAAAATCTCGCATCTCGTTTCCCACCAATCCGAGTAGATTTCCTACATTATTCTCATAACTGCCAATTATGCTTAACTTTTAGACACCATCATAGTTATGGTATTTAATTTACTGGGTAATCATCTTAATATCTTAGTTAATCGCCTCAAGCTTTTATAAATTATACATTATTATACAATAAAAAAAATTATTTTGATACCTTTATCCGTCTTTAAATAAAAGCTTGATTTAAAATATCTTTAATATACAAAAACAAAAGTTAATGGGATACTTGGGACTGCATTAAATCGCAAAATATTGAAAAGTAAGGCGCAACAGAAGATAAATGCTAACTCAAATCCGGAGCTGCATTTAATAATAACTGCATCATTTTCAGAAATCATATTCATGGTCCCGGTCGCATGTTCTCTTAAAATTTGAACTGGCTCAAATCTGGTTCTTTCCAATACTGATTTCATCTTAAGAAAAAGGGAAAAGTCACATGGGGTAAGATCGAGTAAATAGAGTGTAATTCCAACGCAGGGTTCTTATGCTTGGCCGAAAATGTCGTGACAGATAGTACAGTATGGGTCTGCACGTTGTCCTGATAAAGAATCCGTGGCTTGTTTTTCTACAATTCGCGTGACCCGTGTGGTGACCGGGGATGACAGAATAGTCTCACTGTAGCTCATGCATGTCGTAAGAGGCGACTAAAATGGGTACCCAGCGTCTGGGGGTATAGCCAGGCACCCTGCCCCTGGGGATTATATCAGGGGACCTCAGGGACTTGCCTTCTTCAGGTAAGTACGGGCATCATGACCCCGAGGCACCTTAGTGATCTTTTTCTTTCCCATGGGGTTTACTGTCTTTGGTAAACATGGGTGACGCACTCCCGGGATACCCTAGCGATCCTTCTCTATTTTCGACCCTCTTTCTTGTCAACCATTTTTACCTTTTTTTCAACTTCACGTCTAGACCACAGTTTAATCTTGTTTGGCGCAGCATAGCCATATCTGGCTCTTGCGCCAATAAACTTTACATTCACTCACTCACTCTACAATTCGCGTAAAATCTGCAGAACTGATTCTTTGTCGATTACCATGCTTTCACCAACTACGTGAATAATTAATCGACTGTCTTTTCTGATTAAAACACCGATTTTTTGTTCAATATTTCGTCCGTCGTTGACTGGTTCGTTCTAAACGTAGGTCATCTTCAATCCCTTGTCCTTCTTTGAACCTTTTAAACCGCACAAAACCCTGAATGTGTAATATAAATTCATCACCATATACTTCTTTTAAATAAGAATAAGTTTCTGCAACAGATTTTCTCGAGATTCATAATAGATATCACATCAACACGTTGCTTTTTAAAATTCATAAAGTTTTTCTGGCGGGTTGCAGATGCACGGTCCGATAGGAACGATGGTCGCGGCTCGACTAAGAAGTCCACAATCGATTTCAAGTTAGGAATGGAAAGAGGACTTAATCGAATACTTTTTAATTTTGAGGCTAGCACTGTTTGTTCGTAGAGCGCTCAGGGTATTTTAAGCAACATATTGTTTATTACGAATAAAAAAAATTAAGGTTTTTTTACGGTTGTGAGACTTCTTAGGCTACGAGGCCTTGCTGAGTGAGCTCAGGTTCCCTGTGTAAGAAAAGAAGAAAAAATGCCAAGTTCGCCATGAAGACCTAGATCTATCGTAATTCAATTTGTGCAAAATCCCTCTTCTGTGAGCTTGTTTCTAGAAAACGAAACCGATAGCTCTGGATAAAGGGTTGCTACTTGAAGGGATAACAGTCTTAAAATAGTTAAGTTTGCTCTCTTGATGACTTCACGATTACTGCTTAAGGGTAAATATTTATTTGAACTGCAAGCAATTTAAATTTACTATTTCCGGTTAATCTCTGTTCTGTTCGATTCCTAATTAGATTTCCTTCACTATTGGAGGATTCGAGATTTTTTTTTTCCTTTGAATCTATTTCGGATTTTTCGTGGTATGTGCATTCTGGCTTAAGAAACCGCAAAATATTAATTTAAAAATTACGAGATTTTTGGAAATCATACTATAACTGTTGTCCAAGCTGCTATGAAATAAATTTAAGTGCTTATTTCAACTTATTTTTAATTTAACTATAAATTAATGAACTTTTCAATAAAGTTTAAAAATAAATTTTAAATAATCCATCTCTTAGAAGTCTTTCATTTAAATGCCATTTTTTTTAATAAGTGCCTCAGTTTTGTGATAGTTTTATTCGTTAACAATATACCCTCGCTTTCAACACATTTTCTCAGATAAATATTTTGAGAAAAATCTTTGTTATAAATTGGAATAAAATGAGATTTGAGTCATGTTGAAATTTGTTCCAACATGCTTGATATTCTATTAAGATTCATTATCATGCTTCAAGGTTAAAATATTATTTGTCAGTATTTATTACAAATTCTGCAGTGAGTTTAATTTTAGTTATGCAAATTTTAAGAGTTTAAAATTTTAATTGGTTAAATTGAAGTATTAGAGATATACGCTAAATTTTTCGATTTTTTGGCTCAATAACTATTTTATTAGGGAAAACTTTTTCAAGTCTTCAAAGTAATTTGACGACCTTTAAATCTCCTACCTGAACTCTATACTTTGTTTTATCCATTTAATTTAATTTTGTAAGATAAACTGCTGTTGAAGTTTCATGATTATTGATGAATACTATAATGGGGAGGAAAGTTTTTGTGTGAAACCTAGACGAATGTGGTCTAGACGAGAAGAAATAGAAAAATATTTTATTTAACTTCATAAAATATTTTTTTGCACCAATCATATAAAAAATGTATTTTTTAAAGTTTGTATTATAAAGAAGGATCCGAACTCCAGAATTTTTACAAATGGATATACAGAAAAAATTCGATAAGCTCTAGGCATAGATTGTTTTGCTGAAAAATTGTTCAAAATGAATTTTCGCATGGGAAACAAATGTACCTGTAAGGTGGACAAGGACTGGAAGTCTGTAATAAAAATTATCCCGAATATTTCTTGGGAAAAAAATAATCTACCCTTTGTTACTTATATGAAACTGGCAGCGTACTATTCCAAATAATTTTATGGTAGCTATTCCAACACGGGCGACGCTCTCCCGGGATACCCTAGCGATCCTTCTCTATTTTCGACCCTTCTTCTTGTCAACTAATTTTTGTCTTTTTTTTTTTAATTTTTTCCCGTTTAGACCACAGTTTCCTTGTTTGGTGCAGCATAGCCACATCTGGCTCTAGCGCCATTAACCTTTACTCTCACTCACTCACTGTACCTACTCTAAGAAGTTCCAGGGGGTAGTGGTAGCCTAATGGGCATGGTCGTGGGCGGACGGTGTTGTTTACGTTGAGCTTAATCCTGGTGCTTCTTTAAGGGGTTATTATAATCGCAAGGATATACCACGCTTCACTTAACTCATATAAGTAGGTTGCAAATGATCCAGGATTTTTAATATTTGAAATATCAAAATATGTTTGTCATTTAAGTCCGTAGTGTGCAGATCAAGATTCAAATAAAACAATGTAACTAGTTAGTTCAAATATTTACAAAATTAATAGCTAAATTCTTACTGAAAGGGATGCGGCTTGTACCAAGTAACTTGTACTTGTAAGTTAGGATGCTCTGAAGAATGACTTGCGTGTATCCTCTTGGACGAATGCAAGCAAGATTCGAGTAACCAGAAAATGGCAAATCTACTGGTGCGAGAAGTTCTCTTCTCATCCACAGTATGAGCTCAGCAAGTCTGGGCCGTCAATAGAAAAAATTGAAACCATGGAGGTCCAGGAAAGGAGAAAAAAATTAAACTCTTCACCAAGACAGCATAAGAATAGTCAAGGCGAGACCTCATGCAGTTGTGCTCTTCTGATAAACTCATGTATATAAATATTAATACAGCAGCTAAGCCCGCAGAATACTTGCAACTTGCTTGTGGAGATTACTTGTTCATGACAAGGTTAGAAGGGGCCGCGGTAGCCTAGTGGTCAAGGTCGTGGACTAGCGGCCGGCGGTTTTCGCTCAGTCGCGGGTTCGATCCTTGGCCGCCAAAGACCCGCCGTGTAGCCGGGGCTGATGCACGTTAAATCTGTTCGGGGTCCAAAGTCCTCCCGTTGGCGTGGTGTGGATGTTAGGAGAGGGGGGATGTGGCAGTTTGGAGAGGGAGGAGCCAGCTCAGGTGTCATCCGCGTCACTTGACCGAGATTCAAAATTATGAAGTCCCCCACCAATAGTCCTGTTTTGCTTCTAAGTGCGACATTGATAATCAATCTCAGTAATTCCCCAAGAAATTCCAGCACCCTCCTATAAAAAATAATATACAATTAAATTCAGAAATCCTTTTATAATAAGATACTTTTGAATTCAGGAGGAAGGAAAGTTGAGGGGTTACATCGGCAAATTTACTCTGTTTATTTTTAAAAACTGTTACCATATTCAAAAAAACCTTCCTTAGAGGTTAAAAATATCAAATTTAAGGGACATAATTATCAATTCCAATGCTAGTAAGCGAATTTACTACTCTTTCCGTAAATTGCGAATTTCAGTCTCAATTTGTTACCGGCAACTCTGCGTCTTTTTTTATCGGTAATTTTGTAAATTATGTACTCTTAACTACCAGGGGTATCATAATAGGTTTAATTATTATAAAGAAATAACTGAGATGTTCGGGGCTGAAATTTATTTTCCATATTAATTTATCCTTGTGTACGTGTTGTAAATTACAACTGTCAGTATTGATTAGTTTGTTTTCAGGAAGCAGTAAACTGAAGTTACTCACTGTATCATTAAGTTCTAATCATTTTTTTAAAAAAAATCGAGATATAAATTTAATTTTTATTCATTATTCTTATTACTTCTCTACATGGTCATCATCCAGAGGTATACATTTCTTCTGGAGTTTCTTGACCTTCGAATGCCTACAATGTAGAACTCAGTAAACTATCTTCTCCATTCTGAGGATTAATACTTCTACGGTTTCCTGAAACCAAACAAATCAACATTAACTGCTCTAATTTAGAATATTATGTTCATAAGGATGAATTAATATGCAGAATAAATTTTATCTAGATATCTCGGTTATATCTTAGTACGATACTCTTAAGTATGAAAGAGCGACGAACGGTTTCTTCAGATATTTTACAATATCCATTCAAAACTGGTCTTTATGAGTGTAAAACGAGAATTATAATATTTTTAATGAAATAAGTAAAACTACATTTAAAAATAAAATCGAGGTGTTGATTCAAGATATATATTCATGCAATAAGAAGATTATATATATAGGATTTTCCAGGTAATTATTAAAAAATTCATTTTATTTTCCAATGTATTGTAAAACCAGCTCCTCCGATACCCGATAGATGGCGCCCCGAAACAGCGTCATGTGATATTCATGCAGCGCCTCCTATTCCAGAACAAAACTGAGTGATCTCTCGTTCTCCTTTCTCCCACTTTCCGCTTCTCTTTTCCTTCGCATTACCCGCGTCAGATGTAAACTCCAAATGGCTGAGCGCGTTCCAGAGCCCTTCGCCAATATGGGTTAAATGAGGCAGCCATCTATTTTGCTCCGATGAATTGGTCAATTCATCGTCTCCTATTGTAAATAGATTTTCATCCTTCCTATCTCCATTTAATAAACAAGTAAAACTACTGCAAGCATCGTCATTGAATTTCTACAGAAACAACACAGAATCCGGAAATGGAATTTACCCCCTAGACAACCAAGAGCAAACCATTGTAGATTCGGGATGTATAACTCATCACCCCACAGTCTACACACACACACACACACACACACATATATATATATATATATATATAAGCCAGGTGATAATGTAAATGTTACTGATTCTAAAAATTCATTATAGACAATTCCTTTAACCCAGGAATTGCCAACCTTTTGCATACCATGCGCCAATTTTTTGATTGATAAGTACAGATGCGCAATATAGCTGGAGCACATTTAATATTATCTCACATTCATAGTTAGAGGTTGGTAAATAAAGCTAGGATAGAATCTTAGTTTCGAAGCAGAAAACAAATAACAATCACGCAGTTTGATTAATTTGCATTATTTTAATGAAGTGGCCATTGTAGTCTAGTGGTCATGGTCGCGGACTCTCCGCCGGTGTTATTTTCATCGAATCATGAGTTCGAGCCCATGGGTGTAGTGGAACTGATGCACGTTAAATCTGGTCGAGGTCTCAAGTCTTCCCATGGCGTGATGTGGATATTTGGGAAGGGAGGCTCCAACTCGCGTATTGTTCTCGTCACTTTACTGAGGCTCAAAATTAAGAAATCCGTCGCCAATAGCCCTCAACTGGACTGAGAAGCAAAATGCTTCTCAGTGGAATGTTAATAAATAATTCCATTTATTTGATTAGTTTTTCTACCGAATTCGTACTGTTAATTTCAGTGATTCACATTTATTGGTTTTCAGAATTTAAAAAGTAAAAATACTTTTAAATTCGGAAAAAAATAACAAAATCTAATAAAAATCTTCCTTATATTTATTCTTCTATTGCATTTAAATAATTACATTCATCTAGTTTTGAGAAGATAACAAAAAATTTCATAAGATTAACACACATGACACTTCCGAATTCAAAATGGCTGGGAGTCATGTTGTTAATGTATAAGTAACTATTACTTATAATTTGATATAAAAATTTTGATGAATTTTATTTATTATGTTTAGAGAAAATACAATTAATTTTCACATACTTCTGTCATAGTATACAAGAATCATAAAATGCCTTATTATGAATATTTATCTTCTATTCATGGCTTTAAAAAATTATCCTTAGTTTACCGGTTTAATTTGATATTTTTGCAAATTATAAATAATAGAAATAATCGGTAAAATTTCAATCACTACTTGAAATCGACATTGAAAATAAAGATACCCTTAAAATCCTTTTAATAATAAGATTTATTTAATGAAATTAAGAAGAGACTCTTAGTTTTAAAAAATTAATACAATTTCAAGAGTATGAAGCACTTTTTCACATGTATGTAATAATTAAACAAAACAATTCTATAAAAAAAGTGGTATGATTAAAAATGAAATGCAAAAAATTCAATTCAATTTTTAAGTAAAAAAAAAGGATGTTGTTACTAGGGGTTTTATGATAATTATTTCAGATGACCGTCCAAACAGCTACAATGGCAATTTAACACTCAACATCGAGTTGTACTGAAAGTCCTTGAAACAGTTCCTCAACGCTATTTCACTGTATGCTATCGAGTTAATTTGTAGAACTTTCTTGAATAGCTGAAGTGTTTACGCTGCCCTTTCCGCACCTAGGATAGAAAGTGTTTGGAGGGATTTCAGGTAATTACGCCTATTTAATTCAGGTATAGTGACAATTCAATTATCTGATGATGTGCCAGGAACCGTTAAACCAACAAAGACCATTGTCAAAGAATCTGGCATTAAGTTTTTCTGTTACCATGGATCAAGAATACCACGACAAGCTGACTAACTCTGATGTTCACTGCTTCAGCCAACATTAAAATTTTGATTTGGCTATTCAAATGTAAGTAACTGCCAATTTTCGGAATCGTTTCCCGAAACAGACGGCTGTTGTCGAACCGTTCAGGACAACCTTTTCGATTCATCTTAAAAGAACACTCGTTCATTTCAGAAACCTGCATTTAACTCTGTAAACTGATGCGGAATAATGCCACATCCTAACGGGTTTTCATTAAAAGTATAGAATGTTTTTGATAAATGTTTATATCCAATTTAAAAAAAAAAACAGAACAATGGCTCCTTGTTTTTTCTATAGTCAAGGCCATAAGCGTGTATTATTTATTACAATTACCTTTTGTTTATAAAACAAAAATATCTATATAGACTTCTTGTGAGTACTCCCATGAAGTGAATGAATACTTTTTTCGCTCGCACTATGCAACGGGATCGCTTCGAACTCTCATGATGGTCAAGGTCGCGGCCGGCGTTGTTTTCATCGAGTCGTGGTGGCTGCGGTAGCCTAGTGGTCATGGTTTCGGATTCGTGGCCGGCGGTTTTCGTTCAGTCGTGGGTTCGATTCTTGGCCGCTAAAGACCCGCCGTGTAGTCGGGGCTGATACACGTTAAATCTGTCGGAGTTCAAAGTCCTCCCGTTGGCGCGGTGTGGAAGTTAGGAGAGAGGGGTGCCAACTCAGATATCGTCCTCGTCACTTGACCAAGGTTCAAAATTACGAGGTCCGTCGTCAATAGCCCTCGTGTTGCTTCTAGTGCGACGTTAATAAAAACTAAAACCAAAAAACTAAAACTAAATTCATCGAGTCGTGGGCTCGAACCTTGATGCCAATAAAGACCTGTCGTATTGCGGGACTGATGCACGTTAAATCTTATCGTGGCTCCAAGTCATTTCTAAGTGTGGATGTTTGGAGAGGAAAGTACTAACTAGCTCAGGTGCAGTCTGAGAATCAAAATTACGAGTTCCGTCGCTATTACCCTCATGTTGCTTCTCAGTGTCTGAGGCCCGTTAAATTTGTCGGGGCACAAAGTCCTCCAGTTGGCGTGGTGTGGAAGTTAGGAGAAAGGGGTGCTAGCTCAGGTGTCTTCCTCGTCACTAGATCGAGTTTGAAAAATTGTGAGGTCCGTCGCCAACAGTCCTCGTGTTGCTTCTAGCGAGACGTTAATAATAATAAAAATAAACTAAACTAACTAAACTGCGACTCAGTGTTCCATCAATAAACAATCACTCAAACATTTATGATTGTCTTGGATTGATTGATGGTTCGTTAACGTCGCATTTAGAACAACGTCAGAATTATTGACAACACACCTCGTAATTTTTATCAAGTAATCATCAAGTGACGAAGACGAGCTCTCATCCTATCCTAAATTTCTCTACCATCTCAACATGACTTGGATCTTCTACAGGTAGGTCGCGAGATCATGGCCAGCATTGTTTCCGTTGAGTAGTGGGTTCGAGATTTGATTCTACTAAATACCGGCCTTTTGCACGACTGATGCACGTTAAATGTGTCGAGGCTCCAAGTCCTCCCCTTGGCGTGATATAGAAGTTTGGAAATTAGAGGTACCAGCTGAGATGCCGTCCTCGTCATTTGACCGAAGTTCAAAATTACGAGGTCCATCGTCAATATTTTTCGTATTGCTATTAAGAGCGACGTTAATAAACAATCAAAATGATTGTTTATTAACGTACAGATTTCACGTGCATTAGTTCCGCTACACGACGGGTCTTTAAAAGAATCAGGACTCGAATCCACCACTCAACAACGCCAACCGTGAGCTCGTAACCATGAACACCCGGCTACCATGCTTGCTATGTTAGTCTTGGAATGATTGAGACATAGTATTTCAAGCACTATGTTGGTGATTCTTAAACCTAAATCTTCAACCAATTAAGAATCGATAATAAAAAAGCGTTAGATCAATATGAAAGATGTACCTTTCTTAATTTTGCCCTTTTTAAGAATTAAAAAATATAAATTTTGAAATTTTCGTTCTTAATTATTTAACACACAAACTGCGAGTGTTAAATTAACGTTCCTAAATAGACTACTTTTTTTTTAAAAAAAAAATTATTAATGCAAAATTTCATCAACTCTAGATATTTTTGGCGTGCAATAGGGGTCTACACTAAGTTTTCCAACTATAAATTTTTCAATAAACTAATACAAATCTTAATGGTTTTTAACGTGAAGGGAAATCCACTTGACCACAAAATTCCGAACTCCAGACTGCGATACAAAATATCAGATCTCAATTTCTAGAAGTCTAATAGTAAAAATAACTCTTACTTTTAAAGCCCCGTCCTCCGAAAAATAAATAATGGGTGGTATGGGAAACCTCTCTTGTACAAGTGCCAGAAAGGATAAGTTCTTCAGTCAATGGGAGAAAAGAAAATAAGCCCATATTTTTCTTTTGTTTACTAAAGAGCTATGTGAGAATCGGAAGCAGTAATTGTCCCCTTTTTTACTCTTTGTTTATATGCGTTTATAGTATATCTCACCCAATTTGAGATAAACGCATACGGAGACGCTGTAACTTAATTGGATAACTGACTGAATTTATGTATTAATCACTTTAGAAGATATCTACGATTTTTTAAAGTCTTTTCGTGCCTAGAATAAATTTTTCTTTCTTTTTCTCTTCCTTCATCTGTGTCTGCGGTAGCCTATTGTTCACGTTCACGAACTTGCGGTCGGCTGCGTTTCTGTCAAATCGTGGATTCGAGCCCACATGCCACTAAATCATGACTTGTTGTGGGGCTGATGCACGAAGATTCTGTCGAAGTCCCAAGTCCTCCCGTTGGCGTTGTGTGGGAATTTAGAGAGGTGCCAACTCAGGTGTCGTCCTCGTCATTTGACCGAAGTTCAAAATCACGAAGTCCGTCGCCAATAGCCCTGTCTTGCTTTTCATTGAGACGTTAATAAACAATCATAATCATATTTAATTTTATACATGACTCCGTCAATAAAAACTGATTTTCCCATGCCATTGGTAGACCGAACAAGAACCAAACCATCTTTAAGCTTGACAGTGAGAACGGTGTTTGGGGAAATTACATCAGCATTAGGATTCCGCCAAACATGTCATCGACCAGAACTTTCAAAGTCATTGAACTTCCATCACTGAATATTACATTATTTTATTTGTCTTGGAAATGAAGGATTTTCTTCTACCTACTAGAATGTTATAAATTGCTTCTCGAAGTACTCTTCGAATCGCTTCTACTGAAACACGTCTTCTTTCTGTTGTAAAAGTAGATGAAGCAATTCTTACAGCGCTCACTTTAGAAGTTTTTCTTGCATCTGGAATGGTCATCAAAGTGAAGCTATCTTTTTTCTCCTTGTTTCAGATTTGTAATTTGCCCAAATTTTCTAAGCATCTGGATTATTTTTTGTACTCATCCTTGATTGCGCGTTAAGCTTCCTTTGGAATATCACACATAAATTTACATGCTTCAAACATATTAGGATAACAATTGCTGAGTTTCTATATACTAATTTTAACATCTCAAGTATATTTTTTATCCTGTAAATCAAATGTGTTTTTAAAAAAAAACTGCTATACTGAACCATTACAAAATAATATTGGTCAACAAAATCTCAATTTTTATAGGGTCTGTTCTTGGTTTTTGGATTCTGAAAATATGGAACTTTAACGTAAACATGTTGTTGGTTAAAATGTTATCGATTATTCATTTTTGTTTTTGAATCTAATGCATTTTATAATGTACATATGACCGTTCCTATAAGTATTAAACTTAAATCTGTGTTTAGTAATATGATTTTAGACCTTTATAAAAAACTGAGTGAAAGGTGTATGAATGAGGTATTTCTATGAGCCATTATATGTAATCAACTTTTGCTGAAGGAAAATTATTTTCAAGAATTTTAAGTTTTTACTGTTGCATCATTTCTTGAACTTAAAAGAAATGCATTTTTATTTTAAAGTTACTCATAAATGTTGTCAATATCAAGGATAAATCAATATCTAATTAGCTAAAAAGTGGAAATACTTTTTTCCTTTCATCATTATTCATAAAATACTCTAGAACATCGTTCATCTTAGTGCGCCATACTTTTAAAAAAAATTAATTTAGAGATAAATGCTATAAATTAAAAAATTCTGGGCAAATTTGGGATATTATTCTGGCGAATTCAAAGCTTTATGTATTTTTATTTAAATTAATGTTTTAACATTTTATTAAAGATTGCATGAGTTTGTTGCTATATTATTTCTAGACATAAAAAAGCTGACTTCATGAAGATCATTTACTAACGAATACTTGTATTTTTATACAAATTTCTTAAATAAAAAATCATATGATCTCCAGAAACGAGAAGTATTTTTACCTATATTTTAATCATTTGGCTGTGGACTTTCCGGTCATTAAAAATATTTCTAAAATATTTTCAAAAATTGGAGAGAAAATGTAATTTCGCAGAAACCATTATTTTTTGCTCTTTCGAATGTCCTTTTTCGCATTCAAACAGAAAATGGTATATATTTGAGGACCGTAGTAGAAATTCTATAGGACTGGCATTGCGTCCTCAAAATCAAAATGGCCGGTAGACGAAAGCCCTAATGTCTTTTTTTAGACTTGAAAATTGAATACTTATTACTCAATGTTGCGAAATAAATCACTTAAAACTTCAAAGTAATAAAAATAACGAAAAGATAAGTTTTATAGCGAAGATTTAAATGTGTATTCCTAAATGTTTAAAATATGGTTGTTTAACATTCCATGCGTGTAAATATCAAAATATTTTCCATTGTATTCGTTACTTAAAGAAAAATGAATAATTGTTTTTTTTTTAAATTTGAGTCGTGCAACAACGGTTTGAACTTTTATTTATATTTAAAAAAAACACACAAATCGTGAAACAAGGAAACTATTTGAAATAGTTTTTTTCAAACTCGATTGCAAAGAATTCCTGATTAATTCATGTTAATAAAAATAACTCATCAATCGATTGTTAAAATTTTTTTTTATTTTTTTTTACTTACTTTATTTAAATTTGTATAAAAACTTAAGGCTCCCGTCCACCCGCTATTTTGATTTCGTGGACGTAATGTTAATCCTATGGAATTTCGACTTGAATTCTCCCATCTTTACTATTTGATCTATTTGAACGCAATAAAGTGCATCTGAAAGAGCAAAAAATAATGAAGGCTTCTGTGGAATTACTTTTTTCCTAAGATTTTTAAAAACATTTTTATTCTTATTTTAATTATTCGTTTTTGAGTTTTCCGGTCTTTAAAGAATATTTTTAAAAATCGATGAAAAAAAGTAATTCCACAGAAGCATTCATTATTTTTTGCTCTTTCAGATGCACTTTATTGCATTCAAATAGATCAAATAGTAAAGATGGGAGAATTAAAGTCGAAATTCCATAGGATTAACATTAAGCTGATGAAATCAAAATGGCGGGTAGATGGGAGCCTTAAGAGAAATGTTTCAATTGTGCAATATATTTTCGAAAATAATAAAAGTAGGCATGAACGATGTCACAAACACACAAACTTTCTACTTAACATTCGTATGTTGGGTTTTTTGTCGCTTATAAGATTAATCTCGCATTTTATTCTCAATTCTTAATGTGTACTGAAAAATATTTTAAAGGGTTGAATCCATTCAAAAAATGCCCAATTTCTTCTTATGACCATCAGTTTTTCAAAACTTCTTAATTGTCTGTTAATTTAGATTTTATATGGCAACAGGCATCAAAAGCAGACGATTCTAACTCTCATGCACTCTTTTGGGATAATTTTATTAAAATCAAACTACTGTTTAAATATTACCAATCTTTAGGATGGGATTTATTCATAATAAAATTATAAAGATATTTAAAATTGCATAAAAATTTTAAAATCTAATAAAATTCTTGAAATCACTCATGTTTTATTCGTAATGAGAGCTAATCCAAAAAAAGAAAGACTTCAAAGTATGGCTATTTACTCTAAATCAAAAATTATATTCCATCATTCTTATTGATTACAAACCATACACGTTCACTGTGTATAGTAATTCTTTTTCACAGCCTCCATTTACGATTAAGGTCACATCTTTACATTCGAATATTGAACCATCATTGCGCAAATTGCTATCAAACCGACAAATTTTATGATCAAGTTTTTCGTTTTTGACTCTCGAATGTCGATAAAACGTGTCTGGTTTGGCTCCTCACTTTTTGATTTAAACTTCCGCAATCTGTAAATGAATCTACTCAAACGCCGGAGAATTGTAACGAGCGGCTTTGTGCTAATCACAATAAATTTCCATTGCATCACACTAAAAGCAAAAGCGGAAACTTCTTGCTTCTTTTGGCCACCGTGGCGCTAACATGAGAAGCAGTATCAGGAAAGGAGATGTCGGAACAGAACATCCCAAAAAGAAAAGCGATTTTGGATTAGAAAGTTTCAAAAAGAAACTGGAAGTAAGAGGCTTTTTTTATTCCCAAAAAAAAAAAAAAAAATCTTATTTAACGTAACTACTTTCCATTTTTAATTTATGAACTGTTTCCCACTTGATTTCCACTCAGTCAGTTTACAGTAAAATTTCGTATTATCTCAAACTGAAGGAAAACAAGACAATAGAAAAATTTGCATAATAAGAGCACTTTTGTTACAAAAATAATTCTGTTATTTCATTGTATATCTTAATTTTTCAAATCACTTTCTGTTGAGCTATTAGAAACAATATCCTATAATGTTTTGTGTATTTGCAGTTGATGAAGACTGCTTAAGAGTGTATAAGAACGTGTAATATATTTAAAAATTCCTCTTTTATTGATGCTTTTGAACAGCAGTTCTGAATCGGTGGTACTCGTACCCCGAAGGGTGCGTAAGAGGCCGTTGGGGGTACGCGAAAAAAGTTATGGTGGCCACACAGCTAAAAAAGAACAAATTAATTTCTAAAATAAAAAGGATTTTAAAAAGCAGATAGTAATTCGTTTTAAGATTGTCAGTAGTGACATTGCCAATTCCTGAATAGAAGAAATTTCTGGAGTTCTCGTCTAATACCACTCTGACGAATCTCTTCAATGACAGAATGGTGATTATACAAAGCTTGGAGCGGTGAGGAATCTAGTGAACTTTTTAAATACATCATAATGTATTTGTAGGTGTTTGCTAGTACGGAGTTTGATGAAAGGAGATTTTTTCGTTCGTATATTTACATAAAAAATACAGAAGCAAATTAAACGCGCAGCTCCATATTTGAAATCGAATTGATCCTCTTTTGAGACTAATTTTTTAATGCTACATTAAATATTCCATTAATTTTTTTTCAATCTTTGTAATAATTTGTTTGTTTGCTTTAAAAATTATTTTAAGAAAAACAATGAAAAAATTGATCATTTGAACCAACTCAACATATATCTTTTTTGGAGAATTATTTTAGAGTTAGTAATAAGTGAAACAGAGGGCATGTGTGTAGATGCTCACAAACTAGAAAGGATTGGGAATCATTACTTTAAAACGTTGTAGCATTCCCTTTGTGGTTTAACATGTGTTTAATTGTATTTTAGTAGTTTTATCTTCACTGTTAAATTTGAACTCATGGATCTGTATAATATTTTTACAGGCTACTTCTTACACATTTTTACCTTTAGATGAAAACTTTGATCCATGTGATGAGTATGTAAATTAATCGTATTATAAAGTTGATGTAATCTGAAGCTGGCAAATAAATTTAAGTAGGAATTTGTTAGATGAAAATCGTAATAAAAAGGGTTTCTATGTTAGAATTACAACTGATATTTTCTTTGACTCTAGAGAAACCATATTAAAAATCTCAAAAAGAGCTATCGATATCTAAAGTACTATTGAAGACATTAAGAAAGTAATCCATATTAAAACTGTATTACAAAATTTTCTAATAATCGACAGTAACTTCCTATACAAGCAAGATAATGACTGTTAGTGTTTCCGAGTCTAATAAAAAAGAGTGACATGTTACAAACACAAATATTGTTAATTATGATGTATTCAATGTTAATAAAGTTCATTTGAAATGATATTATATAACAGAAAAATTATCGATAAAAGTTCATAAATTTTAAAAAATACAAGTTTTTGAATCGATATGTTCCAGCACCTCATTTGCATTTTCAAAATATTACATTCAATCTTTTATAATAACACGGGTATTCAATCTTTTATAATAACATAAATCTAAACCGATTTAGTTTAATTTACCTATAAATTTTCATTTAATGTCACAGCAAATTTTTAAAAAATTTTTACTCTTTAATATATACTTAAATATCTTCTTGTAGTACAACTGAAGAACTTCTTACATTTAACTTTGATCATTTCATGATATATCTTGTGCATTTTAAAATCTTACGCTGGAAAAATAGAAATATTGAATGGCAAAATATCTTGTAAGTTCGGATATATTTCAAGTATATATTTTTACTCGTTATGTCATCTCTCTGATACGTATATTAAATTTCTGTTCTATATGAACCATAATAAAAAGAGTTTCAATGTTCCAATTGCTTTCATTGCAAATATGAATAAGTTTTGTTCTAAGGAATATAAAAAGCGAAACAAATAATGAATTGAAATACGGATTAAGTTTTATACAAATGAATATAAAGCTCAAGACTACACTCGTTGTGTTTGCAGAAATCTAATATATATAATCCCTTTCTTTGAATTATTATACAGTTTAATAGAACCAAAATGTTAATCAAATAAGATATTTGGAACAAATAAAAATATTTTATTCAAAATACAATTTGCCTCCTGAGGCTCCAAAAATAAAATTTCTATATACTGAATGTTTTGGTTAGGTTTCCATACACATAATATCATTTAAAGTTATTAAATTAGTTAAAATACTTTGTTTAAGCTATAAAAAAAGATTTGACTTTTCATGAACGAAGTTCTTTAAATTCAATGAAGCTAAATTAAAAAGGAATTCCTTTCAAAAAAATTGAGAGAAAAAAAAATTAATGATCGTGTTTATGAAAAGGCATACACTGAACATGGTTGCATTCATAATTTAAAAACGCTTTAAAAACGTGCCGAAGCACTTAGATAAACAAAAGGCAAAAAATTATTCTCATAGATAATTATAAGGCTTTGGCAGAATTATAGAACAATGGAATGTAATTTTCAGCCCGAAGATTTATCTTCTCCACACATTCCCTTATTTGTTTTCGAAAAGAAGATTATGGGCTTTAACAGAATAGGATAAAATTTACATCAAGAAGTTTATACCGTTGAAACGTTAAAGAAGAAAGTAAGGTATCTTTAAGCAAAAGCTGACTGCAAATGAATTCAAATAAAATGCACAAGTAACAAATTATTTTAAGACGTGATGTTAGAAGTATATTCTAAAATAATTGTGGAAAATAACAGCTTATTCTATTAGTACGAGTAGTTTTGTAAAAATTAAGAATAACAGAAATTGAGATAAATAGGACAATTGTAAATGAGATTTGAGATTAGCATAAAAACACACTGAAATTTTTAGTTTTGAAGTCTTAATCAAAAAGAGCAAATGCATATGTTTCATGAGTTTTGTTTTCTGCGTTATTTTTAATATGTCAAAGGGAAATTTTTTTTAATTTAATCGTATATTAATAGCAACATTTTTTTTATTGTAGTTTTCTTCGTGACGACTGACTATTTTCAGGGCGAAAAAAGTGGTCTCAGAAGAAATTGTTACATTTTTCAAACCTTCATATCTATTTTCAACGAAAATACGTTTATAACTAGTAAAATATATATTGGTATTTTGATTAGCAGTTGTTATCAAAAAAAAAAAATTTCCAGCCGCTGTATTCGTCTTTAAAATTCCTTTAATATGTTAATACGTTTGTGTTAATAATCATATATTCGTCTCAATCAACTCTTACCACATCCCTATATAAAGTATATTAAGTAGTTTTCATTTATATTTAAGAGATTATATTTAGGCATTCGATAATATATTTTAACTTGTAATTAAGTTTATTCTTTTGATTTTGCTATCAGATAAAATTGAGAGTTGTTTAATCAAACAAAGCTAAAATATTTTTAGGTTAATTCCTTCAAGTACTTTTACTTTTATTTTCAGTTTAAAGTTAGAAAAATATTATGTAATATTGCGTATTAATATAAAATAAATATTGCGGCTATGCGACGCAAAAGAATAAAGTTCAAAATTTAATATACCATCTAAAATAATATACTATTAAGAAGTAATTTTATTTACTTCTTTAAAAAAAATTAAATTGCAGCTATATATTATACTGAAATAAATTCACATAAGATGTAGGGGTTATAATTTTTTCTATGATGCGATGATGTTCCATTAAAAATCCATTCCATTAAATCTTATGATTACAAACCATCAAATTGTTATATCTGGTTAGCTTAAAGGTTACCTGGAGATTAGTCAACTGCTTATTACATTAATAGAGATTAATTATTTGTTAATGTTGCCACATCCAAATATTTTTATTTCTATCCAATTAGTAATTGAATATTTAGAATGGTAATCAGTATATACTGCAATGGGTTTTTGAAGCTTTTTGAGCTTTTGTATAAATTTAGTTTATAATTTCTAATGCAAAATTATATATCTTCTAAAAGTATGTATCAATTCTATCCTAAGGAATGCTCTAAATGTTCCAATATTCTGCTATTTATTTTCTAAATTTCTTAATAAATGTTTCTTGCTTATGTATTGTTTGGGTTAGATGCATATTCAAGACCTTTTTTTAAAAAAAATATCTAAGCATTTGCTTTGTTGAGTACAGCTTTTATTTAATATGAAGCAAATTGTACTTGTGTCTTTTAAATAAAACGTTGCTACAAATTTCAATTTTATCCATTCCATAAGAGCCAGATAAATTTATTTACATTTTTGCGGAAAATTGAATTCTTTTAATAAAATTATTTATATGCGTGTGTGTTTTAATTTGAATATGCATTTAGAAGATTAGACTTGAGTGAAATTCGAAATTTATTCCTCGATATCAGAAAACAAATGTAAAAGCTATTTATCTTTTCTTTAATACCGCTATCTTTTTAGTCGTTTACAATCTTATTTCAGCAAACAATTTTTCTTTTCAGTATTCTTTAGTTATTGACAGCATTTCCCTGTAAGAATTCCTTTCTCGAAAGAAAAAAATATATATATATGTATATTGATTCCTTAATTTTCCGTTGTATATGTTTCATTTGTAATGTACAATCAATTTGGATACTCCGATATTTTCTACGTTGATAATGGGATTATTTTTCACAGATAAGAGCTCTTATCACGCAAACATAATCCTAAATATGAATAAAATGCGAGACAAGTAAAAACTACTCCAACAGATATTGCTTAATCGCTACAAAGGTAACAGGCCTTAAATTTTAACGGATAAATACAAAAAATTTAGAGAACTTGATGATATACTTTCAGTCAGAACTCACAAATTTACATCGAGGATTTTATTACATCGTTTACTAGAAATATACGCAACTTCTCGATTTACGATCGCCTTAAATTGTAATTTAAAATTTGCGTATCACCAGGTTGTACTTTTGTTTACAATAGAGTACATTTTATGTTTTTTTCTCAATACGTATAACAATTATACGAATATCGATTGAATTTTTGAGTTTTGTGAACAATTTGCATAACGAGTTCAAATGAAAATAAGAGTTGAAAAATATAAGTCCGACTTACGACCTATTAGTTGGCTCGAAACTCGGCCATAATTCGAAGAAACCCTGTATGTAATTAACTGAAAGTTTCCCGGTTATAATTCACTGTTGGTTGGGTTTTTTTTTTTCTCCGTATCAGTATAAAAACAACTTTTCTAAAATTAAATATACATGAGTCTTGGATTCGAGATCTTATTCCGCCAAGACCGACTTGAAGGATAATGCATTAAATTCAACTGGGCTTCAAATTCCTCGCGCGGCATGGTGTAGATATAAGAAGTAAATTATCAACTAACGTGTCATTCTGAACTCTTGACTGTTGCTTAAAATTGGAAGAGCTTTCACTTAAATTCCTCTTGTAGCTTTAGAATGACTATAAATCAGTCACCTACAAATTATTGTTAATATCAATAAAAATATGTAATAATATTTTTACTACAATTATACGTCTCTCGGTTGCTTACCTATTTCATATAAGTACGGGTATCATTCACTCGAGGCACCTTTGTTAATTTTTTACCCCTGAGTACACTGTCTTTGGTAAACACGTGTGACGTTCCCCGAATATACCCCAGAGATCTTTAGCTAAACACGGCTCTTGTACAGATTAACGACGCATACATACAGCGCTTGCAATAACAGTTACAACACTTTTAATGACGTTCAGCTCACCAGCTTACTAGTTCGCACTACGAACAAATCTCCGCAGTAATACTTCATACGGACTCCAACAACTTTCCGCAGATACAAGACGGATTCACTCTGTCCCGCTACCGACAATTCCTCGGTAGATCCATTCAGTCAATGCTGGAGAGCCGCGGTAGCCTAGTGGTCAAGGTCATGGACTAGCGGCCGGCGGTTTTCTTTCAGTCGCGGTTTCGATCCTTGGCCTCCAAAGACCCGCCGTGTAGCCGGGGCTGATGCACGTTAAATCTGTTCGGGGTCTAAAGTCCTCCCGTTGGCGTGGTGTGGATGTTAGGAGAGGGGGTGCCAGCTCATGTGTCGTCCTCGTCACTTGACCGTGGTTCAAAATTACGAGGTCCGTCACCAATAGCCCTCGTGTTGCTTCTAGTGCGACGTTAATAAAAACTAAACTAAACTCAGTCAATGCTGGCTGATCCCAATCAAACGCTCAAGTTTCGCATCTTTTCGTATTCATAGTGTATTTTAGCCAAGTGTGATGTCACAAGGAAAATTCAGAAAAGGCCCATGACTTTTATTCTAATTGAGATATTGCCAAGATTCCAGCATTTTCGACAAATATCCTTTAGCCGCCAAACTCGCGAGGTTTCTCACCAAAATGGTCGCCGAATTCGTCGCCAAGGCTTACGGGTCATTGTTTAAGCTTTCCTTAGCTGATTGACTGGATCTCTGTAAATGTCCCTTTTCCCTCATAAGAGTAACGTTGCAGGAAAGAATCATCGCAGGTTCGTAACAATATCTTAAGTTTATGAGGAATATAACTGTTATTGGAACGAACACCCCCCTGTAAGAAAACGAGTTCTTTTATTTCCAAAAATGTTCATATTACTGATTTGTTATGTCGTCCCCAAAACGAAAAATCTGATGTCGGCGAAGTTCGCACCCGGCTAACTTAAAAGTATCAAAAACACGTACATGAGAAACAATATTAATAAAAAAATTCTGGGTGTACAGATATTCCCCTTTTTCAATTTTGACTAATAATTTCAACACTTTTTACTTAACTCTTAGCTTTTCTTTAGCTACTTAACTTTTGTCTTATCATTAGACAAATGAAAGGTACATAGTAATAACAATAACACATAACCCTTCTCAATCATCCGTTTATAACATAACGTTGGTGAGCGTCGCGGTCGTCTTATGTTTGCGTACGTCAGCTGCGATGGGTTACAGAGATCTCTCTCGAGTATTTTATTCTCTCTGGGGTGTTTGGTAAGCAAACACCTTACACTCTTACAAAGCGCCCTCTACAAGTGGACTATAACATGTAGATAATAAGCTCATAAAAATAACAATGGGAGAGGAGTTATACCTAATTTTAGTTGTTTTAAATGAAACCTTTACGTAAAAAGAAAAAAAAAAAAAAATATGAATATTTTAAAGTCACCCCCTTCCTTTCCTCCCATTTCGGTTTACAAACGGGTTTTGAATTTTGAATAGGTTTATTTAAAAAAAAAAAATTCTAGACGAGGCCTACATTTTCAGCTTATACATGGATCGGCTTATGTTCGAAAATAAACGGTATTTATGATTTATAATTGTTATACATATTCTGTTATACATATAATAAAAAAAATTGTTACAGATATGTTGCGATGGCGCGGAATCTCAGATAACAATTCAGATATCACTCTTCTGAAAAGTGACGCTCGATGAGATCCTTCCCCCTCCCACTGCTCCCGGGATACCCTAGCGATCCTTCTCTATTTTCGACCTTCCTTCTTGTCAACCACTTTCTTATCTTTTTTTCAACTTCACGTCTAGACCACAGTTTAATCTTGTTTGGCGCAGCATAGCCATATCTGGCTCTTGCACCAATAAACTTTACATTCATTCCCCCTCCCACTGTAGGAGAGGGAGGTGCGAGCTCGGGTGTCATCCTCGTCACTTGACCAATGTTCAAAATCACGAAGTCCGTAGCTAATATCCCTCGTGTTACTTCTAGTACGTCGTTAATAAAACCAGTCAGTCATCAATTAAACCACATCCTAGTAACGCTGTTGATTATTTGTAACATTATTTAATGCACAACATGGATGTCTTATATCTCTGTTTAAATATTTCATCACTTGACAAAATTTAAAGAGGCACTAGCCATTTAATAAACCTGAGAATATGAAAAATTTTATATGGATTATGGAAATGTGTTTACTCGTATATGGTCAGATTCAATTATACCACAGCCTTTTTATGAACAACTCGAGGCCAAAAGGAGTTAGATTCGTGGAAAAACTCTTTGACTATTGAGTGACTAGAAAATGTAATTTCTTACGGAAGTTTTTTAAAGAAAAGTGTCTCGTTACGAAGAGGAAATCAAATTTTAAAGGAGTTTGAAGAAAGAAACATGAGAGTCGGTGAAGTTGTTGCAGCATTTATTGTTTCTGTCATTTTAAATAATTGGAGAAAAGATAAAAATTACATTTCTTGTTCTATTTGTGTAAATATAATTTCAATGTCTATGATTTAACTCAAGGTTCGATCAGCCATTTTTAATTTGTGAACGTAATGCTTACCCGTGCCGTGACAGTTTGGGAAAGGGGTAGTCCTGCTGTAGTTTAAGCATGCGGTAACAGGCCAGTATCTGGGGGTACAGCCGGACATCCTGCCCTTGGGGATTATATCAGAAGACCTCAAAGACCTTCTGTAGGCAGATTCTGGCGTCATGACCCCGAAGCACCCTAAAGATCTTTTTCTTTCCTGTAGTGTTTACTGTCTTTGGCAAACACGGGCGACGAGCCCCCGGGATACCCTAGTGATCCTTCCCTATTTTCACAGTTCTCCTTCTTGTCGACCAATTTTTATCCTTTTAAATTTTTTTCTCATGGCTGAATCACAGCTTTACTTTGTTTGGTTCAACATGGACACATTTGCCTATTGCGCCACAGAAATTCTGTCACTCATTTGTTTGTCTTTTTAATTTTTCTTTCATCTAGATAGCCTTGTTTGGTGCAGCATGGCTGTATATGGCTCTTGCGCCATTGAAATACTATACTTAGTATTCTTCTTTCAAGCGTCTAGATCACAACTTTACTTTGAATGGCGCAGCATAGCCACAAGTAACTGCTGCGCCATTAAATTCGACAATCACTCGCAGTCACTGTGAACGTAATGCTAATCCAATGGAATTTCTACTTTCCATCTCAAATCTAAACTATATTATTTATTTGAATTCAACATGTGCGAATGAAAAAATAAAAAAAAATAGTGAATACAATTTTTCTTAGCTTTTAAAAAATACGGTATAGTCTCGATAATCTGGGAAGTATCGGACCAGAGCACTGATGGATTACCGGAAAGGCCGAATTATTGGAAAATCACTAATAATTACGAGTTTAAACAGCCAATATGTACATTATTGTATAAAATTTAACACAGTACATGCAAAAATTAGATACATATGAAGAAATAGAATTATAAAAAAAAATGCATAATTTTGCTTACTGATAGCTTACATTATTCCTATGAAATGGTATAAAATTTTCAGTGTAATAATATTCCTATACAAAAACTCTAGATTACTGACAGGGCTGGGTATATGAAGTGCGGAATTATAAGAGAGTACTGGATTTAAAAATATTTTTATAAAAATCCACAAACGATTCATTAAAACAATTAAAAAGGTTCCCGAAAATTGGAACAAAATGTAATTCTACAGAAACCTTAATTATTTTTTATTCTTTCATGTGTAATCTGTTTCATTCAAATAAATACAACTGTATACATTTAAGTAGGAAAAAAAATTCTATAGGATTGACATTTCGTTTTGAAATTCAAAATGGCTGGTCGACGGGAATCTTAAGAAAAAATATACTTTTCGCAATTTTATTCAGTTTCAGTTTTCACAATGCCATATAAAAATCTCAATATTTTAACTTCCCGAGTTCTTTCATCGCTTTTACTTTTTTTGTTCTCCATTTGGAAAAGAATATTCGAGGTAAGTAACCCATTATTTATTACAAGTCAGAAAAAGTCTTACTTTAGTAACAACGCGTACATTTTTTTAAAAACTGAAAAGTTTGATTTTTTTTTTTTTTTTTTTTTTTTTGCCACCGCCATTACTAATCGTCGATGTTTTTTTTTTTTTTTTTAATTTTTTGGATACTGAATCTTTTGTTGATAAATAACGTATATATTACTATTCATACATATTTATTCATTTAATTTCAACGTGTTTTAATTTTTAATAAAACTCTTAAAATTATTAATTTAAGATTAAAAACAAAAAGTCTAGAGGTTGCCTTAGTGGTCATGGTCGCGAGTTTTTTGACGGCATCGTTTTTATCGAGTCGTGGGGTGGAGTCCTGATGCTGCTGAAGACCGTCTACGTAGCGGGCCTGAGGCACGCTAAATTTGTTGAGGCTCCAAGTCCTTCCGACAACGTGGTGTGGAAGTGTGGAGAGAGAAATGCAAGCTCATGTGTCGTCTTCATCATTTGACAAAAGTTTAAAATTCCGTGGTTCATCGCCCATAACCGTAAGTTCCCGTTCATAATCGATCAATTGAGATTTTAAACTTGACTTTTATAAGTGTAACTCTGATGTCAACTAAGCGGCCGCGGTATCTTAGTGATCATGGTCAATGGCTAATGGGCGGCATTGTTTCCACTGGTTCGTGGGCTCGATTCCGGATTCCCCTAAAGATCTACCGAGTAGCGGGAGGGAAGCACATTAAATTTGTCAAGACTTAGAATCCTTACGTTAGGATTATATAAAAATTAGGAGAGAATGATGCTAGAGCTGAAGTGTTATCCTCGTCACACCACACTTGACCGAAGTTCAAAAGTACAAGGTCCATTGTCAATGGATCTCGTGTTAACTACAAATTCGACTTTAATAATCAGTCAATTATTTCGACGTCAGCTAAATTTCCTCGGTGACTTGTGTAAATTTTTCATAAACACCTGTAAATAAGAAGATAGAATAAATTTCCGGAAATGCTGTTTTCTTTAAAAATACATCATTTCTCCCTCAAAATTTAATTTGTAAATCTTTTTGACTCCAGATAGAATGATTCTTTCATAATTTTTGCTTGCTTATTGAATTCATTATCCCCTCTTATGATTACTCATTTGAAATAAGTAATTGCGAAGCAAGTAACAACTCATTTACGCCTACTGGATAAATTACATAGATTTTCATTGGTGTCATTTCAATAGAACGAAGTTTTCGAGGATAAATGTGGTTCGAATACCCTTTCCAAGTTAAATTAAGAAAATTTAAGCTTTGGAAGGAGAATGTGCTTTTCAAGACTTTACGCTAATGGTTTTCCAAAAATAAATTTGCAGCTAATGCAAGTTAAAAAGCCATTGTAAATTTAAAATATATTTGAGTAAAAAAAGGGGGGGGGCATGTTTTTCAGATTCAAAGTCATACGATGTCTTTTTGTGTTAGTCTTGTGTTTTTAATGCCATTACTTTTTAATCGATTTTAACAAGTGTTTGGCGCAGCATAGCCTACCTTGGCTCTTGCGCCATAAAATCTCACAGTCACTCACTCACTTAAAGCTATACGAAACAAATCACTGATTTTTTTTTTTTTTTTTTTTTTTTTTGCACAAATAATTTTATGACCATTTCTTTCAAATGAAGTGTCATCAATTTTAATTTTTTAAAGTGACCTCCGGTGTTTGACGTCTAGTCGTGAGTTCAAATCTTGAAGTCACAAAATATCTTCCATGTAGTGGGACTGGAGCACATTAGACGAGGTCCCAAGCTCTCCCGTCGGTGGCGTGTGGAAGTTTTGTGAGGGTGATGCCAGCTCAGATGTCACTTGGCTGAGATTCAAAATAGAGAGGTTCGTCGCCAGTAGCCCTCGTGTTGCTTCTTAGTGTGACGTCAGTAAGCAATGAATAAAAATCAATTAAATTTCTAAAATCTAATAATTATAAAAATAAAGATATATGGTGATAGTCTTTTAAAGTTGTAATACATTTATAATGAGAAAAAAAATGCCGATAAATGCTTGAATTCTCTACCCTTTCCGTTGTTTCAATTAGAAACAAGCTTCTGTAATCTTATTTCTTAGGATAATAAAAGCGTGAAGGTCAGTTATTCCTTAGAAATGTGCAACCGGAAGCCCTTCATTGGTTTAGACCGGATGTGACGCATTGATTTTTCTGCTACAATAACATTCCTTTTCCCGGTTTTATCTTTAACACTCAAAAAAAAAAATTTCAGTAAAAAAGAGAGAAAGTGACATAAATATTTTTATTAGTCAAGCTTTTTTCTCTTTATATTGATTTCAGGTATCAATCCTTATATTCGCCATCATCGCAGAAGAGCACTTTATTGTACATTTTTCTTGAGATTATTTAATTACAATTAAATTGTGATTTAATTGAAGGAATGAATTATTAAAATAGTTAATCTTCGAAGCAGGCCGTCAATGTAAAAAAAAAAAAAAAAAACATCGTATAACAATTTTTAGATTTATTTTGGAAATTCCATTATTTCATATGGAATAATATTTAAACTATTA
>BMAW01021639.1:0-13739 GCA_019974015.1 Nephila pilipes | reverse complement strand
TGGGAGGAGGAGGAATGCCCATGGGTCCACCTATGGGAGGAGGAGGAGGAATGCCCATGGGTCCACCTATGGGAGGAGGAGGAATGCCTATGGGACCACCCATGGGAGGAGGAGGATATAATAATTATCCGGGAAATCAATATGTACCTAATTATGGAAAATAGAGTTTGATCACAAATGTATGCAGTGTGAAATGAAAGTGTTGATCTGTGAAAGTGAATATCTAAACGTTTTTATGATTGTGTTTTTTAATAAATTTTTTTACAAAATGTTGTTTAATTTATCAATTCAA
The DNA here is from genome assembly GCA_019974015.1 of Nephila pilipes. Classification (NCBI taxonomy): domain Eukaryota; kingdom Metazoa; phylum Arthropoda; class Arachnida; order Araneae; family Nephilidae; genus Nephila; species Nephila pilipes. The sequence goes on along the minus strand of BMAW01021639.1, from coordinate 13,447 downwards.
AAATAGCACTAATAATCTACACCATTGCTATTGCAATTTTCTTCAAGTTGCAGTTGACTTTTTAATATACATAAACTATATAAAATGATAATTAAGATTTTAATTAATTCAATTTTTTCGAGTCCCATTTCACTATAATAAATATAGCAAACTGGATTCATTCAAACCTGATTCTTATAATTTACTAATAGCTAATTTAGTTCTTGTTTCAGAATATTGAAGTGTTAAGTAATGATAGAATTATCCCTTTTAATTTAAAAAATCATTTTTATTTATTATAAAATTTACTCAAAATATTGTTATTTGTAATATAATATATAGATTTGTAGTATTATATTTTTATAATAAATTTAGGCTTATTCATATATTATTATTTATAACATAATATTTACACCCACCCACAGTTATAAAAATATTAAATTAATAAAGTTTTATAGGAGTATACCAATATAGGACTGTGATCAGAGAGTATTGTCAAGGCTAAAAGAGAGACATTACATTAATATCAATATATATATCAGAAAGACATCAAGCATTCACTTTAAGTAAAAAAATAAAAACTAGTTCTTTTTCTCGTTTCTATTTTAATTACTATTTGTTACTTCATTAAAATAAGCATAAAGGATTTTAATATAAAGATTATAAATCTATACAATCGTAAAAGGATTATATGTTTGTTATGGAAAATTTTTGAAGAAAGATAAGAAAAAAAGTAGTATTCACATCTACATGAAAAAAGGAAATATCCGTTATACAGAAAAAAATAAATTACTTTTGAAATCAACAAGGATAATTATATCTAAATCACAAAATTTTATGTAAATTACACATTTATATTTGTAGGATAGTGTATATATAATTATTTACATCTAAGAAAAATGTTTGAATCGAACTTATAATAAATTATATCCATACGTACGATATCTGTATATTTAATGATATCTGTCAGTTTATTCCATTGCATAAAGCATATCAGATATAATTAGTCAGTCTTTTATGATGCATTTAAAATTTAAATATTCTCTTCAAATTAATTAAATTTAGTTAGGTATCTCTTTTTTAAAATTAAAATGCCATAAATTTTCTTAAAGTTCTGAGTTTTAGATACATAAAATCTTAGAAACTAAATAAATGCTTTAATATTATTGCACAGTTAAAATTTCTTTTTCTTCTGTTGGTTAGTTTATTCTAAAATTAACGAAAATTTTCCATAACAAAAATTATACATATAAAGAACACTGTTCTTACAAGCAGGCTTTGTTTCGCACGATTCATATAAAAAATTTCTACATAAAAATTAAGACTTACTTTTTTCATTGTCAATACGCTTATTTCTTCACAGTTCTACATTTCATTTATGAAATACAAACACGTTCACCACATTAACATATAAATAGAGAACACAATAGACAAAAACACATTACACTTTTTTATGCTCTTTAACAACTTTAAAGATAAAGTGATCTTGTAATGTCTAGCCTTCAATTAGGTACAGCGTTATAAAAATATTTTTAAAGTTTTCTCAAACGTCACTATATTAACGAAATGCAAAGGAATGAAACGTTATTTATTCATAAGCTCGGTGATCATGAAGAAGGCAGTGGTAAGTTCTTCAATTTTTTTCTATTTTTTCATATACTCAGGGCCTTTTCTTTATTATCATTGTGAACCTTTTAAAAATTTACTTTTTTCTGTTGGAGGGGAATTATTTCAAGCTAGATATGAGAGTCACAATTCTTTTTTGTCAGCTACTGAAGACTTTTTGCACAAAATGAAGCACTTTTTCATGTCTTAAATAATATTGCAGAAACATATTTATTTCTATATATCTATAATATCTTGTTGATCCAGATTTTAGTGCCTTTTTTATGACAGCATTGTGTAAAAAAATTATATTTCATTACATCGAATAATTATACATATATTAAAAATGTTGAAAAGAAAATTGAATTCGAGAATTATATTTGATCTACGTGGCATTAAATTTTGTATTTTAGAAACTAAAAAGTATTTGAGTGATATATATTATATATAAGCACGACAAATAGTAATAACAAAAACACAACGTTAAAACAAATAAAACGATGTCAAAAGTTATTACAGGACCACAAGATCATTGAAAGTGTTATATATATACAAAGTTAAACAAAATTCCTAGTTATTAAATAAGTAATAGATATTTGCATAATTTTCTACGTCGTTTGCAAAGAGAACAAACGGAGTTGTTGCATCTTCTAAGTGACTGCTAGTTGTTTCCTAATTAGCTTCAAAATGCAAATTTGTTGTAAAAAAAATGTGTAAATTATAATCTGCTTTGAAGGATAGATAGTAGGATGCACATATGAGTAAAAAGGTGTAAACAGATGAAAAAAACATATATGAGTTTAACGTAATAACTTACTGTTATCTTTCTAACGTAATAACTTACTATTTCTTAATATGAATTGAAATAAATTAAAAATTAATTGTGACACAGACTCACAAGTTAATACAAAATTTATGTGTCAGAAAATAATACAGAGTAAAAAGGGTTAAAAAAATTATTTTTCATCGAAAAGTATTTCCATTGTGTGTGTGATTAACATAATTTTTTTGTTAGTGGGAAACGAATTGCTAATTTGAAGAAAAAATAGCATAAATATGTCATATAACAATATTTTTAAGAGAATATACGAATTTTGGAATGTGAAATTGAATAATAACGTAATAGTGTATGATCATTGAGTAAAAAGGGATTAGGAATGTCAGTGACCTTGACTTTCCAAAACGAGCGGCAATTTTGTTATTGAAGCTGTTATAAAACCAGAATCCCGTTTGTTTATTGCCTCATAAAAAGATTTGATGATTATATCTATTATTTCTCCGCAACTGAAGTTATTTATACTTTGAATGATTGTATTAAGACTCAAAGACATTTATTTATGTTTAAGTATCATGTCTATTTCTAATCCTTATCATAAAAGTTTCAAAATGTGCTCAAAGGTACAAGTATGCATGATTTAATGTTTAATTAAACTTTAAAAACTGATTCAAGGTTTTAGAATAATGTTTTTTGACATTTTTCAATTACTGAAGAGATAACAACTTATAATGCACTTGATGAATACTTGTCACTTGATTACATTTGATAAGAATTTTAGCATAACACGAATTACATTTTCTACCATCTTAGTTTATCATTTCATGAATGGAAAATTTGTAATGAACGGGATATGAATTAAAAATTGTGCTATAAATAATTTTATTTTTTTAAAAATTTTTTTCATGTCTATTTTCAAGTTTCCTTTAAAAAATATTTATTTAAAATGTGACTTATACTTCCCGATTATTCATTTTATCTGGTTAGTCAGGTTGCATTGAATAAATAGTTATCTTAAACCCTATTTACAAAAATTTATTTCTAAATTAGCCAGTTCAATATAAATCATATTTAAACAAATGAAAGACATTTGCTTCTTATACTTAAACATTTGCAATGTAAATGAACGATTATTATTAATACGAGTATCTCAATCAAAAGCAACACAATGGATATTGGTGAAGGACCTCATGAATTCCAACCTCGGTCAAGTGACGAGTACGACGTCTGAGCCAACACCCCATCTCCTAACTTCCTCACCACGCCAATGGGAGGATTTTGAGCCACGGCAGATTTAACGTGCATAAGTCCTCTACACGATGGATCTTTTGCGGAATTAGGGCTTTAACCCATCATTCGACTAAAAATCCCGCAAGTCTTATAACTTGTGGGTTTTCTTGTCGTTTTTTCTTGTCGTTCAACACATTTCTTAAGCTCGTGACCTTGACCACTCGACAACTGATACCCAATGCAAAAGATAATTATCGATAATGTGTTAGTTACCCTCTGAAGAGTTGTTCACTATTCTGAGCAATGCCCGTGAGCTTTTATTATATTTGTTTCTGTTTTCTTTACCTCTAAATTTCTGTGTGGAATGAATTTGTCAACTTGCAGTGATAAGAACTCTGGTGTTGGTATGATTTTGGCCTCTGGAGCTCGAACTTTTGTTAAGTCTTGAATTTAAGCTCATAGAAAGTTTAAGTTCCACAAAAATGTCATCCTTTATTTCCATAAGGATACATTTGTATCTTAGCTGATCTCATTATGAGCATTCGACGCTCACTGTAATCGAAATTGGTAGTTTACATGTAGTAGCCGCACATATAATTCACCACAAGTAATGTGAAAAAGAAAATATTAAAAATGTTTCAAAAGAAACAAACAATGCAAGTCTTGATGATTTAAATAATGTTTAATTAATATAAATAATTTTTTACATTTCTACACACTCACGCACACACACACACAGAGAGAGAGAGAGAGAGAGAGAGAGAGAATTATATATATATATATATATATATATATATATATATATATATATATATGTGTGTGTGTGTGTGTGTGTGTGTGTGTGTATATATGTATATATATAAGTACACAAGTTTCGCCTTTACTGTTTACATTCCTTTTTTTTTCAGATATTTATGCTGTTATGGGTAGCCTGTTTATTCATAATGAGTGAGAGTGCTCCTCAGTTTCAAATGCCTGGCGGTATGCAAATCCCTGGTCTTGATTTTTTACGAGGAATTGGTTTCACTGCGGATGCTTTGGTAAATGGAAGAGCTGGCCTTACAAATGGAAACGGAGGAGGTCCTGGTATTGATTTCGGATTCGGTGGAAATGCTGGTTTCGGTTTCACAGGATAACAATTATAATTATTAAAAAAACATAACTGTGAATCTAAAATATGGTTTTAATATATAGGATTTCGTAGATATCATGTTGTTTCAAGCAATGTTGGTGGAGATGTGAATTCATAAAAATAATTATCTCGATTCTATTTATTTGAATTGTTTGTTTATTTCTCTAAATTTTTTATAGAAAAAATAATACCGTAGCTTTGTTAATAAAAGTTTCTTCTTAAAGGTGAAGTATTTTTTTTCCATTTAATGTAATAATTAAAATTTTTTTGATTTTATTCGTAGCAATTTGCGAACGAAGTGGTGTAGTTTGTAATGACATCTTATATACTAGTTATTTAATGAATAATATTATTAATAAAAAATTATCATTAATTAAATGACAATTACGTAACAGTGATATTTGTATGTTTTTGTTCCAAAATTGGAACTGACAGCTTAAATTATTTAAAAGGAACTGATTGCTTTATTATTAACATATAAATATATACAGTTTAATTGATTTATATATTGATAATCAGGTTGTAAATTTTATACAAAACTATGACATACTTTGAAGTAAAGTAAAAGATTGAAATTTTAAAAAAATAATTTAATAAAGTTAACTGAATAAATTCACTGCACAGAAGAAAATTACTTGAATGGATTGCTGGCAGTTTTCATGTATAGTTTTATTCTAAAGTATTTATTTTATAAATAATTAATCAGACATACCTTAAATACAGTAAAATACAAATACCTTCATACAAATGTTTAATAGAATGAATGTAAAAAATAATAAATTAAATGCGAATAATGATAGTTGCATAAATCTAATTAAAAATGTCACTAACTATTCGAATAAATTGTTCAATAATTTTTCAATGGTAAACACTGTGATTTACTTTTAAGAGTCTAAATATTCTTATAACTATTACTCTAATAAATTATATAGAAATGTTAAAAAAGAAATCTCCCTTTGTCAGAATTTTATCTCCTATTAAAATATTTTGATGGAAAGAAGTCAGTTGGAAAAAACAAATTCAAACTATGGAGTTGAAGTATTTACATTTGCGTGTTAGTTATATATTATAAAATATGTTCATGAAAACTTAACATATGCAATAAAACTTTTACGTGTTTTTAATTAAATGTTTATATATTTATATATTTAACATTTCGTAAGCGTTGCCTTTCTTAAATTTTACTGTTTGACTTTCTTAATGACCCTCTAATAAGAAATTAATATTCTTAAAAACTAAAATTAATATCAGTTACTGTACATAAGTAAAAATTACGCGAGAGTGTTTTAATTATATTTTTTTTTAGTTACAAAATTTTTGAGAAAAATCACTATCAAAAATATAGCCACATTCGAAACAAACTCTTTTTATTTCATTATTGTATAGTGAGTTAATTAATTAAATTATTTATTATTTGCAGTTTAAATAAAATATTAAAAAAAAATTTTTTCCCTTTACTATTATAAATATTTACCATTCTTTGAAGACAAATATTACATGCAAAGTTCTAAATAGTACCAGCTAAAAAAATTCTTTTATGTAATGTAAAATGTAAAGTGACCTACTTTGAATTTGCTTTGGAGTCGGGTATAATTGAAACTTGGTATTTTTCTTCGGTAATTTAAATTATTTTATTATAATTTATAAAAACAAAGTCTAATGTTTTTTATTTATTTATTTTTGTATATATGAATATTACATATTTTAACTGTGATACAATCAATAGTTTCATATAGCTAATGTTCATTTTTGTAATGCATGAACAGAAAAATTATTAATGTCATAGCCTAAACATAGATATACGTATGTATCTGAGATATAAAAAGTTATTTTTAACTTTTTGTACGAGCTACATTTCATCATAAATGAAAAAAATCTTTCAAATATTTTCTTCTGTTTATGGAAAAAACTGTAATGCAATTATATACCTAAAATTTTAAAGCTACATTGTTTTTGAAATGTTACAAACTAAATAATTTAATAATTTATTTTCAAAATAATCTTGGATTTTGCAGATAAAGAGCATTTATAATCAATGTAAAAATTATGTTCCTCATTCAATTTTCCCAACAAAGTCAGAATACATAATTTAATGATTTAATTTGAGCCTATCAGTGTGTGAAATTAGGAAGTAACTAGTGAATAGAGCGTTCCTTTGGCTCGTATTGGTAAAATAAATTATGTATCAATGCAATTGCTTAGAGAAGAGAATAATAACAAATAATACTTTATCTAGGAAATTTTCCCTTGGAGAGAGAGAGAAATGCATAAATTTTGATCCAATACAAGAACTTGATGAATTGAATTTCTGAATTTTTTTAAATGAAGTAACGTTTCTCCCTGATTTTAATCCAATATTAAAATAAAATTTTGATGCAAACTAAATCTCCTTTTTATTCATGAAAAAAGAAAAATATGTTTAGTCTTTAGCTCTTATGATTCAGAAATTTAACATTATTATGCCAAATTTTCATTAAATGAGCTACTTGGTCATATTTCTTGAATTAATAGGGTAAATTAATTTATATTGAGCAATTCTTCAATCAAATTTATGTATTGTGTTAAATCGCACTAAATTTACTTAATCTGAGTATTTGGAGTATTTGGCCAATATCTAGCTTTTTAAAACACTAAATTAAGTTTAATTATTTACTGGATTATCACGAATGTAAATCGACACCAAAATATTCTATAAATATAACTAGAAAAATGACGAATTTAACGTAATATATTCAGTTTACATAAAAGTATTCAAAGAAAATATAATTTAGTTAGATAAGCACTTATTTAAAATAATTAATAACATAAGTTATATTCATGACAATTACAAATTAGGTAATATTACCAAAGACATTGTCTTACTAATAAGAAGAGTTGTAATATTCCATCATCTAGACCTCAAATTTTGCGTGAGTCAATATTTTAAGGGAATATGATTAGTAAAAAAGCATGACGTTGTATTTGGGTCAATACTGTAAATGTCGTTTCACATTTCCCATAGAATTCCCGAAGAAAGAAAGAAAGAGAGAAAGAAAGAGAGAGAGAGAGAGAATATTTTTTTTATAAATAAAGTGGCTCTCAAAGTTGAGTATACACCATTCATTTTCTTTCTTAAAGGCGTAAAATCTATACTAAAATACACATTTAAGTTCAACATTTATAGATACGTTACACTTTATACATACAAACGAACGTAATTAAATAAAAAAAATGAAGAATCGTTAATATTTTTACATTTGTAATTTTTATGTTGAATTTACAGATTTCTAAAGCCCAAAATTGAGTATACATCTCGTACAATTCCTTAAACATTTTTATAAATAAATAAATTATTCTTCAGTATAATTCAAGTATTTTCTTTTGTCTAAGCTTTGGTGATGAAAACTGATTTTCTTATTCTTTTTACAGACATACATCTCCATAAGAGAACCAAACTTTCACCACGATTAACATTGAGGATGGTGTTCGGTGGTAATAGTTTCCGAGATGGGTTTCCGTCAAACATATCAACCATCAATTCCAAAACATTGAATAAACTTTCATCACTGAACATCATATTATTTTAGAAATGTTTGAAATATGATTTTTAGCAAATGTAAACTTTATTTCGCTATTTGCTTTTGAGATGAAGGGTTTTCTTTTAACTACACACACACTCACACACACACACACACACACACTATAATTGGCTTATATCGAATATATCGCTTAGAATCAAGCGTTTACTATCTCATATTCCAATAATAGTTGTCTAGCTAAGATTTTGAACAAAGTTTAACATACATGTTATATTTCATAGTGAAACAATTATAATCGAAATAATTCTCTTTGCCAGTTATAAATAAATTTTTATTTGTATTTTTTCATAAAAAAGCAAAACTGCATGAAATTAAATTTTAATATATCGCAGAATTAACATGGACAAGTATTTATATCTTGAAACATGTGTTCATAGATTTTTACGACACATCGGCGCAAGGCTCAATTATTTTTTCTACGTAGTTTCATATGCTTCTTGACGCACTTTTATTGAAATTGGCCTTTCTGAAAAGTCTGTTACTAATCTATAAACATTCATTGTTTTGTCATTTCTTTTCGGTTCTTAAGTTCTTACGTTTCATCATAGCAAATTAGTTTATATTTATTTATGCCACAATTAGTTGCTGAATTGTGTAGAGAAATTATCCTTTCAAAGTCTTTATGAAAAAAAGGAATTTTTATTGCACATCAATCTATCTTATCCCACAAAAATTACTTGCATTAAGCTACCGCATATAATTGCAAATATTTTTTTATGGAGGCTACATAAAAAATAATTTTTTTTCGTGTGTATAAATACTAGTTTTTTTATGAAAAAGTTCACTGCAAATCTACTTCTCATTCAGAAATTTAGTATTTTTGCTTTGTTTGAATCTTTTCAAAACTCTACAACCATGAAGGCTATGGTAAATATTTTTATTCTCTTATAATATTTCAAATTTTATTACTGATTTATAAATTTATTTAACCAGTGTCAAAAATATATACTTAAGAACTATTAGCGTTTTAGTGTGATTACGACTTTCCATTAATTTACTACAAATTATGATGGTTTTTCTTAATGTGGAGGTCATTATTTTTTGAAGGAAAATTTCTTTTGTAAGTGTAACATTAAGTGTATAAAGGGAATAGAAATGTTAAGATAAATACAGTAATAAAAAGGAGTAAAATTCAAACTTTAATCTTCGTAACTATTTTTTTTTTGGTGCTGTATTTGACAAAAAAGCACACCAGACTTATCAACAGATACAATGACTCTAAGCTTGGTATTTTAAAAATAACCAACAACAGTACAATTTTGAAGTTTTTTTTTCAGTTTTTGATTCAAGAGATGAGAACATATTCGATACATAAAAATTTTGTTTATGGTATTCCATTAGTTCTGTTGCATTTAAAGAGCTGTGCTGTACGGATATAACGAAACAATTTAGAGTTGTTTTAGGATTTTTTTTCATAATCTAATACACATGCGAAGCAATTAATTCATATGCTTAACATTTTAAGGCGTTACCAAATTAGAGAATTTGAAAATTTTTGAATTTTTTAAAGAACTTGGTTGTGAATCTGGTTTCTATTTTCTTCATCAAAGATTTCATCCATCATTTATTGGAACAAACGGGTAGAATCAATGTTCCTAAACGAATCTGAACTTGGTCACAACCCACAATTTTACCATTTAGGATACTCAGGAGGATAATAAGTATTTTCTTAACAATCATTTTACATTCAAATAACTTCTAATCAGATTATAAACTTTGATTTCAAATTATTATCCTGTTTTTAATGTATTTACCAACCTAATTTGTACAGTCGAACAGAAAATAAAAAACTTTAAATTAGGAAAAAATTTCCCCAAAAGGAAGAAACGCCTGTTCAGGAATTATATTTGATTTTTTCCGTTTTTGATTAAATTTATATAAGATATTATTATTCACGAGTTTCTTATTACATATGAAGCAAAATCAAGAACTTGTAACGAAATAATTATAAAAATAATGATAAATTCATAAGTAATTCTAACGTAATAAATTGATGTAATTAATTTATATATAAAATGTCAACTCCCTTGCTAAAATATTTTGTGAGGGGAAAGCTTTTCTGGTATTATCATGGAAGTTTTTCTTTAGTTATATAATTCATCCAATTTTACTAAAGATGAAGTTGAGCGTTATAACAGCGTTTTCCTTTGAGAAATGAAATGTAATAATTTGTTAACATTATTATTAAATTATGATTATGTATACTTATAAGGGCTTAAAAAAATCCTTTATAGCTGTACCGATTATTTCAGAAAACAAATAATTATAATGAAACCTCTGAATTTGAATAATTAAATCAAATTTATCACTTTTCGTCGTTATGAATTTTTGTACATATGTGAGGAGCAGTTTTATGGAAGAATGTATCGTACAATATTGCTATGATAATAATATTCGTATCAATGACAAAAAAATTAGTAATGTGCCTTGTTGAATTATCAACATGTTTTGTTCAATACTTTAATTATATTTAAGAACTAGACAGAATTTGAAACTAAACATATACATGATTAACAATAAATTATTATCAGTATTAAAATATTGCACGATTAAACTGGAACAATGTGAAATATTTTAGAATAAAATTTTTAAATATGATTTGGGAAAGAAATATTCCGCGTTGGAATGATTAACTAACTGTTACTTTTTCAGAAACATTTCTCATCTCAAATCCATTAAAATAAATTTTTAACTTTAAGAAAAGACTTAAATCAACATAATATTCTTCTCCATTATATAACTTAAGATTAAAATTTATATTTTCTCGTGATATAATACTTTTCGATTAAAATTTGGAAATAAAATCTAGTAAATTTTAAATCTAAGAAAGTTTCCTTTTTCTGTATTTTTTATTATCAAATTTTTGAAAATTCCATCTTAGTAATTAAAAAAAAATTAGTCCAGTAATGGTATTATATATATATATATATAAATTCATAATAAATTACAAATTACAGTTGAAAAAAACCAAAATTAAAATTAAAAAAGATATTACAATTAATGAAAATTGCAATTGTTACGAAATTACAATAAACGCATAATTAAATCAGATCAGAAAAAAATATTAAAGTTAAAAATATATTATCTTAAATTTAAAACATAGAAATTAATATAATGCAAAAAAGTCATTAAATCTTGAAAGTATATTACTAAAGATTATTCACGAATACGTATCAAACATGTAAATAAAAATAAAAAATAAAACTCGTAATTATAAAAGTGTACAACAAAACTCAAAATACTAAAAACTGTACTAAAACCTACAAAGCATAGCTTAAGAGAAAGGAATAAAGAGAGCAAAATCATAAATGGAGATAAAGTACTTCGCTAAATACTGTCTCAGGTTGGGACTATATTCATTAAATTTCACAAGACTATGCCCAAATCTCCAGCAATGACACTCACAAGCATTTACAAATTGGGAAAATTCGTTTATAAAAAATATTTTGCAACAAATTAAATATTATGAATTTTAAAGAAAAATTTAATAAATGAAAAAGTTAAAATAATTATGAAAAATAAATATTTTTTCAAATAAGAAAGATAATTATTCCTTGTATTATCCCCATTTGTTCAAAACGTGAAAATGAGTAAATATTTAAATCACAGAATACTAATTAATTATCTAAATATTAGTTTAAAGTATCCATTTGGATCAATCATTTTATAGTATTTAATAGATGTTGGTTTGACCATTCTCCTTTTAAAGCTTCTTTATGGAAGTTATCTTACTTTATATTATTCACTTCTATTTAGAATTGTAAAGAAAATTATTTTAATGTTTCATAATAAATACACTCTCAGACATATTGCATATAATGTACTAATCGCTATGAAAAAAATCTGCTTTAATTTAACATTTCTCCATCTCATATGTACGAAAACCTTTTCGTTGGTTATTCAATATACGTGAAAAAGTAAGAAGCAAAAAAATGTGTCAAAACTGCACACCTGAAATGCGAAAATTTAATCCAAGATTGTTATAAAGTGATTTCAGTCCTCAGTATAATAATTATCGAAATCCTTATTACCTTCCAGATCACTTTGTTTATCTGCGTTGCATCTTACTATCTGGTTGATAGTTTTCCACAAGGTCCCATGCCTGACGTGTCGCAAGTCAGCAAGTTCGCTAATCCTGAACAAATGGTTAAAACCGTAGATGAAATGAAGACAGAAATGGAGAAAATGTCCAAAATGATGGAAGAGGTGAGCGGAATGGAAAAGATGAAAGAAGAAATGGAAAAATTTTCAAAAATGGTAGAAGAATTTCCAGGAATCGAGGAATTTAAGAAAATGTCGCACATGGAAAATATTCCAGGAATGGATGAAGCATCAAAAGTAGCCGACATGGCAAACCCCGACGGAGTAGCAAAGGCTTTAGGCAATATCCCTGTGATGGGTTAAAGAACTAACCCACCAAAAGGCTTCAGCAAAATAGTATATCTACAAGTATGAATCCTTTGAAGAATATTACATGGCGAAAGAGTGATTTTTAAAGTATGTTTAATTGTACTTAGGGACCAAATTAAAACGTCCTACATTAATTATGTCAAAAATTCTAAGGTAAAAATTGTATCGATAAGAAAAAATAAACGCTCTAGTTCACCATCGTCTAAATATGTTGTTTTTGTTAAATACTAATTTTAATCACTTATGGACAATAGTGAATTTATAGAAATAGTTCACGTCTATTGTCAACTCTTCTATTGATCAGCTTGAGTGATTTTGAGCTTTTTAGTTAGGAAACTATTTAATTTTCTAAATTTCAAGAAAAAAATTGAAATACTTAATAACGGGCATGACACTTATAGCAAATTTGATGAAGTTCATTTGAATTATATATACACATATATGATTTTTACATACGTGAAATAAATATATAAATAACAGAAAACAATAATGAGTGAAATTAAATTAAAGAAATAGTTTAGTTACTAAGACGTAAAAAGAAAGTTAAGTTCTTACAATAACTTTTAAGATTTTCTAACGTTTTAATAACTAAATATGAATTATTTTCTACTATTACATATAAATAATTAGAATAGCATTTGAGTGATTTAATATCTAAGAAAGATGTTTATAAATTAGAACGAAATAATATTTTTTTTTTTAAAAAAGAGTAAATTATTATTATTTTTTAAATTGGCG
>BMAW01021635.1:197041-274926 GCA_019974015.1 Nephila pilipes | reverse complement strand
CCATCTCCCCTGGCCACCACAGTCACCAGACCTGAATATTATCGAACCTTTGTGGTCTACATTGGAACGGAAAGTGCGTTCTCGTTATCCACCGCCAACATCGTTATCTGAACTTGCCACCGTTTTGCAGGAAGAATGGTATAATATTCCCTTGGCACACATACAGGAACTGTATTTATCCATTCCGAGAAGACTGCAAGCTGTTTTGGATGCCAACGGGTTTCCTACACCATATTAAGCAAAGAAACATGTTTTTTAAAAGGTGTTTCCATATTTTTGTCCAACCCCTGTATATATATTAGTTTAAATTCCTGTGAAAGGGATTACCTTTTTCATTTTGGAAAAAGCTTGTGCCTCTTATCAAAAATATTACTATCAAAATTGTATAACCTAAAATTTTTAATTCAACATCCAAAACTTCTCTTGTATAAAAAATTACATTATTTTTAATCAGATTTAAATAAGAAGAATATAATAAAATATTATTTATAAATTCTAGATTTAATGTAATTTAAAAATTATGAGATCATCTAAGCAAAATGAATTTTTTATTGTCTATAAATATTTGTTCAAAAGATGTAAGTAAATATTAACAAGAATATTATTGGATGGTTCATTCTGTAGAAAACCTTTAATTTGTTTATATTTTTTGTCATTATAAAATTTTGTTAAGAAAAGTAAAATATAAGTAAATATTCATGAGACTATTATTATCTTGTCCTCCCTACGGTATACCTTCAGTATTTGTTTATATTTTTCCTCATTATAAAAATATAATTTTCATTCAAAACAAGATTATTAAGGAATTAAAATTTTTCACAAGATGTAAAATTATTAATTTTTAATTCTTCAAGACATACCAAAATAATATTAATTACATTCGTGATATCTATTGCATTAAACAAACTTTCAAAGCCATAAGTTATATAAAGTGAGTAAATCATTTTATCATTAGTATAAGTAATAATTTTATAACAACTTTTAATAATAAAAGTCTTATCAAAACCTTTGACAGTATTTTGCAAATTCTTTCATTTAAATATTTATTAGCTTTAGTAATGTGTGTATTGAAACCATTAGTTACAATTCTAGTTTTAATAGTGACTTTGTAAAATATAGTAGATAGAAATACATGAGTAAATTTTATAATCTCCATTTTATAAATTATTTTCCCACATAAAGCTTTAATTCTACTGGCTATTTCTCTGTCAGTGTATGTAATATTATTAACTCTGTGTTTATTAATTACAGTAACGTGATATGTTTTCTAATAATATCATATTTTTTGGACTTTATCAATGTAACGAATAATAAACGCAACCTGTAATGTCTTTACTGAGATTTTTAGAACACTAAGCTAAGTGTGCTCACTTTTTCTTTAAGTTTCAAACATTTAATATTTATATATTTTGAAAGGTTGAAAAAGTAAATTATCTCTTTAATAGGCAAATTTCTTAAAAATTATCAATATCTTCATTAGTTCTTTCTTTCCTTACTTCTAATAATTCTTTATATTCCTTACAATTGCAAGCATATTCACTCCTTAAACTTATACAATTATAATAGTTATATGTATAACATCCCATATTTTACTTTGTTTAAAAGCTTTTTTAATATTCAATATTTTCAGTAGGAATTAAGTTATTATGCTTATTAAAAATATTGTTAAAATTTATATAATTAAAGGATTTAATTGTAAATCTAAAACTACAATACTTTATTATATTTTTATAGTTTTAAAAATAATTCATTTTATATTTATGAACTAAAAATTACAAATATCCTTAACAATATGAATACAAGCACTATGTTATTTCATTTCTTTAAAAACAAAATCCTTTGGAAATTTATTTTGTCACTTTTTCAAACCAAAGGAAAGAATGTAATATTTTTAATATTGAATTCCATTTCAAATTAATTATTTAAGATACGTATTTTTTTTTGTTAGCTTTCATATCTATATTATATTTTCCTTTAAGTATGTCAGTTTAATCATACTAGTATATTTTTTTCGTTAAAATGCATATGTACAATAAGTAAAATTCTATTATTTACATTTTTTCCTTCTTGTGAGTGCGTATATATATATATATATATATATATATAGGAAAAAGATTTCTGCAATAAGAAATGAGTACAAATTTTGATCTCCAGGTGACTTTTATCGAATATTCCTTATGCAAATCCATAAAACCTCTATATGAACTTGCACTCATAGCCAGAGTATCATTCTGCGTGCTTTTGTCATCGTAAATCACAAAAAAGATTGAGCTTTACTGTTAAAACTGTTTCATCAGAACGGCAGCAACCACTTAGCTGCTCTGCGTGAATATCGTAGTTAAAGATCTGCTAAAAGTCCCCATATCGAGGATTGGTTTGAGGAACATGATCATGAAATTTGAAGAGAATGGAGATTTGGATGTGTTGCCCGGAAGAAGCAGCAATAGCTTACCTGCACTGCATGAATATCGTCGCTTAAAGGGATTCCAAAAAGGGCCCATGTCTAAGAATGGTTTGAAGAAGATGACAATGAAATTTGAAGAGACTGGAGACTTAGGTGCACTGGCTTAGGTGCACTGCCAGGAAAAGGGCGAAAATTCTGTTGGGATTGACACGGTCAAAGTAGTCACTACTGCTGTGGTTGAAAGAGCCTCCAGTTTCATCTATTCTTCAGTAAGTGGTCTATCAGTATCACACGAGTTGGAGATTCCGTGGTCGACAGTACGAAAAATTCTGCGATGAATTTTAAAATGATATATATATAAAATCCACGTAATGCAAAAGCTGAAACCTTAAAATTCCAAAACACGCTTTCAATTTGCTGGTCAATTTTTGTTGAGAATATAAATTGATGACGCGTGGCTTTGGAAAATTCTATGGTCAGATGAGGCACACTTTTGCTTAGATGGAGCTGTGAATAGTCAAAATTGCCGCATATGGGATACTTGACCTTCTAATGTCCTGAGTCAACAACCACTGCATTCTGTTTAAGTGACTGTTTGGCGTGAATTTATTGTTGAGTTTATACTCGGACCTTTTTCCTTTGAAAATATCACTCCAGAAGGTCCTAAAACATGCTCTGTCACGAGTGCAAGCTACGATGAACTCCTTTAACAGCAGGCCATTCCTACTTTACAGGAACGACAATGTTTGCAAACCACTATCATTATGCAAGGTGGAGCAACTTTTCACATTGGATGCCAAGTCAAAGCAATGATTAGTGCTAACTTTGGAGATAATCGTGTAATATCTAGACATTTTCCAGATGCATGACCTTCTTGTTCACCCGATTTAAATCCCTATGACTTCTGGTTGTGGGGATTTCTAAAAGACCGTGTTTATAGAGGAGGTGGTAGAACTTTACCTGATTTGAAAGCTAACATTATACCCATGTGGCATGAAATCTCTCGTGAGTTGCTTTGCGCTACCATTGCAAACGCTATAATGCACTTTCAACATGTTATTGATGTCAATGGAGCACATTCTGTAAGTGAGTAAATTTTAACAATTCTAACATATTTTTTGTCCTTCTTTGGGCATCACATTTCCTCCTAGTGGTCAAAATTTGAACTATTTTTTATAGCAGAAACCTTTTCCCAATGGTCCATATAGCATATATTCCAAGTTTCATTAAAATCCGATAAGCAGGACGGGTTCTACAGGCCTTTGAATTGTGTAACTTTAATTATAACCACCTGGATCATCTATATTAGCTTGTATTAGAATTGAAACGAAATATTTAATTAAGTATAAGAAGTATAATTTCCTTTATGATTTAATTTTGTTACCATGGAAAGAATAAATTCAAATATTATGTCATTCTTGTTTCAACAATCTTAATATTTAATTATACCTTATAATAACATGCAAGAAACAACTTTTCTAAAGTAATAATATAATAGCGTCTTTTATAAGAAGAATTTCATGACTTTTGAAGTGGAAAATTCTTGATTTCTTAGTATTTATCTTTGGAAAAACATTTTTACAAACAAAATCTTAATAAATATTAGCCTCTCTGAAGGTGTAGAAAATAATAGTATAATACTAACAATTAGTTCTTATATTAATTAATTTTCTAGTTAAGAGTCTGCAGATGAATAAATATAACAGTGTTATTCAAAATGAGTTATCCGGTTTTATTTTTATTTTTTCATAAATAAACGATACAGAGTGATAAGTAATACATGAATGCAAAAGGAAAATATAGAAATTATATATATTTTACAAATTTTTGATATAACTTCCTTGAGTTACACGCTTAATGTCAATTCGATACGTAAACTCATATAAATAACATTGTAAAATGTCAGTGGTAATTGATGTTACACTTTCAGAAATTTTTTGTTTAAGTTCACATAAATTTGTTGAAAATGGTGATGCATATACTTTGTATTTTACAAGCCCTCAAATAAAGAAACTGTATTGGAACATATCAGGTGACCAACTATGTGACATCAAGTCACCTGGTCCACAGTGATTGATCCAACTGCGATGTAAGTCAGTGAAAGCTTCTAAAATAGCTTCACGAAGAACATACGAGTGCCATCTGTTTTTATAATGCAATGTTCTCACAGTTTTCCTTTGTATTCGTGTATTACTTATCATTCTGAGCTGATTATTCTTGAAGATAGGGAATTTTGAAATCCAGTTATTCATTTTGAATAACCTTGTATTAGGTGAATAGTTGCTCGTTAATGGTCGGTAGATTAATAAGGTATTTTCAGGTTGTTGTATTAAGATTTAATTTCCTTATCTTAGGAACAATGAGTTCGATTATTATGTAATCAGGGTTTCAATCGATGCTATCATCACAATCTTTAACAAATCATTATAATGGCATGTAAAAACAGCTTTCTAAATCAGTAGTAGTGATAAAAAAATTTATAAAATTAAATTTTGACCTTTTTTTCAGTTATGCAAGTTTTGAAAGCTAATTTAACTAAACTTATTGCCAAGAAACTATTATCATAACTTATTGTTTAAAAAAACTGACATAAAATCACGAGTTGTTGCACTAATTAATTGTTTCTAGAAGAAAAAAGAAATATATGTTAAATTATATTTTTAATTCTTTCGATTGTTAAATTTAAAAACGGCGTACTATTTAGCTCAAAAAATGTAAACAAGTTTCTTGAGCACCAAGACCAACAGGTTTTCACTTTGAGTTTTTATATTTTATTACAGTTAGGTAATCTGTTTGTTTACTATTTTCAATGCACAACTATGACTTCATCCTTATTTTTAGAAGCAATATTGATACAATTTGTTTAATCGGAAAAATTATATTTGATTTTATAAGCCTAATAACAATATTAAAAAAAAATTAAGACATTTTGATAAGTGTAAATGTAGTTTATATATTTATTATGTATATTTAAGATATAAATAAGTCACCTATATAATCTAAAAATCGAAACACTTGAATAATAAAATCTTTAAGAAACTAAGAGAAATGCATATTTCTAATTTACTTCCTTCTTTCTCTTGAAAACGAAACATGACAAAACATACTGGTTAAAATCTCCTAACTCAAGTATTTGAGACAAAATACCAAACATTAAAATACTTAAACTCATACTTTTCGTTCTCTTGAGTTTTATATATAACGAGAAATGTATAACGACATTAATATGTAACCATAAACAAAATTTTGGATTCTGTAACTTTTGAAAAAATATTGATTATATGGTTACATTTATCGTAACCTAGAATAAAGAAAACATACCTATACATTTTTGTAATAATATAACGGAGAGATATCAATGAAAATAAAATATATAGTATTTATTTATAGGATTGGGACAATCAAATACATTCAATATTAAAGTTAACACACACATAAAAAAAAAAAAACGTTTAGCAAATGTTACAACTAAATGTCATAACATCAATTACCAGAAAATAATATAAGATTTTTACTTAATAACAGTTAATATTCGCTTTCAAGAATCAAATATCAAATTTATTTGATATTAGTAAGAATATGTGTGTTTAATAACTAATAGAGCCCCATGAAAATATTGTTACATGAATTAGTTTAGGAAATATTTTTCCTTATATATTGTCTCGTAGTTGATCGGCATTCAAAAGAAACAAAGATCCACAAATAAAATGCAGTTTTTTACTGAGTAAATATATAACTTCTATTCATATACTCTAAAATCAATGAAAATAAAATACATAATATTTCCATATAATAAACAAATATAAAATGTTTCCTTTTAACAGGAACCAATTAAAACGCATACTTTTTAATATACGGTATCTCCAATTTAAAGTTCGCACGCGGTCACCGAAAACACCAATACGTTATCACAATACCGTACAAAGAATAAATACTCGCTACTAAAACGCACGCCCATATATAAAAATTCAAAGATTGTTATAGTAACTTCTCGAGTTGTCTTGAGGAATCTAATTTTGCTGCTAAATTTCACGACCTGGCGAAATTTGACTAATATAGTTATTTGTCGTCATGGCTGTTGCCAAAGTCACCTTTATAAATTCAGCATTACTGCTTGATATATTATCTCTATAACTCAAACACTCTATTTTTACGCACAATGTTTGCTCTACAGAGGAAAAAACTGTCTAAACTTTCCAAGGCACGGTATTTATGACTATTTATTATGTCTCTCTCTTAGTTTATAGTAGCCTTTATATTACTTTTTGCTAAAGATTAATTTAAAAAACTACTAAAGTCAGCCGAATGAATTTGTAATATATTAGAATTAAACAGATATACAGGTACTTAAAAATTTTATGCTGCAAATAACTAGTGATTTGCCCTTCAAAACCTTTACATAAATCTTTCATTAAAACCATTTCCCTCTTTGTGAATTTGTATTTTATGGACGTGTTGTCCAATAAAAGATTTAAACAACTACTTTTAATCAAGATGTACAGTCTCTTTTTTAATGTTCTGAAGATTGTTGCCTTGGGGAACTGATTCGTTTTTCTTTTCCCGCAAAACACCATTGTATAAACTGCTCAACTCAAATCGAAACAACACCACTTATCTTTAAACCCCGGCAGATCAACTAGTTTAATAGTACTGGGAATAACTTTACCGTGACGCTACCGGAAACAAAGCTACATTATACTGCATCTTTTTTTTTTCTTAACAATTTATTTGGATTGACAAAAAAAAAAAAAGAAAGAAAATTCTATTATAAGGGTTTCAGTTTAGCCCACAGAACAACCTTGTGAAGTCCTTTCATTTTCTTAACGATGATGCTATTCCGGCCTCAGTTCATTCTGCGTGTTTCCTCCTTTGGGAAATGAGCTAACCTCTGGTGTTTTATGACCTCTACAGTAATGGGATCTCAGTTTATGAGAGCGAGACTCAATTCCATTGGGTGTAAGGAAAAGTAATAGGTCTTGATAGTCTGTAGTTTGCTCATCTATATAGTGAAAGGAATAAACATTACTTAACCTTGAGGAATTCATAGAACTTCTCAAAGGCTGTAATGTCTGTATTGAGATTCTTACAAATTGTTCATTAATATTACCTATAGGATATTGAAACTGGAACATAATAAATAATTCAATAATATTTCAAGAATAAATTCAGAGTTAAAAAATGAAAAAGAACTAAATGTACATTGCTTTTCACAGAGTAATGTATTAATTATGAAAGAAACATTTTAAGGCTCTTTGAACTGGAAAATTCTTGAGTACTTGATAGCCATTCTGGGAAGAAAAATATCAATTTTCCAAACAAAATTATAACATGCACTCGTTTTTTCAATAGCGTAGAAAATAGTGGTATATATAATTTTCTTGGTTAATGTTTTCTCGTGTCTCTTAAAACAAGAAAAGTGATAAAAGTGTTTTTTTTAAATAGGTAGACTTCTCCTTTTTGTGTAAGAGTTTCTGCGTTTAAATTTATCATACTCATATACACCCCCCCATATATATATATATATATATATAAAGTATAAAAATTACTGAAATGAAGATTATTCAAATATAAATAAGTAAAATGTTTACATTTTTAAAAATATTAAAATGAAGGAAATCACACAAATATAATCAAAAAATAGCAATCATACTTTAAAAATGTTTTGCTAACTACTGAAAGAAAAAATGTGAACCTTTTTTTAAAACCATATGAAAGGAAGTATAAAAATAAATATAAACATGCATAAATTATATTATTAAAAATAAACCTAAAATGAGAGCCAAAAATAATGTAATACAAAAAATAATTACATGACAAAATTAGATTAAAAAGAGAAAAAGATTAGAAACGAAAAATAAGCAAAAAATAATAAGAATTAAATAAGTAAAATTTTTAAGAAAAAGTGTGAAAAAATTAAAGAAATAAATTTAAATATTTATAAGAAATATTTTTTTCAAAAAAAATTAAAAATTACTATATATATATATATATATATATATATATATATATATCCAACTGACAAATACAATTATAAATCCTACAATATATTTACAGCACCCTTGTACTTAACAGAACATCTATCTCTATCCCATATGGCCTCCACGTCTCCTGAACTTCCCTTGTCCGTCTCTATGGGCAAGACTACTTAAGCTTGCTCCTCTAGGCTTCCCAGCCATGTTTCTTCCTCCAAGCTTTCCCAACAGCATATTTCCACTATTCTTGTTGACATCCTTTCCACAGGAATAGCGTCCTCTTGTAAGCAGGCCAACTTCAGAAAATTACTTTTATTCTGTCTTTCTCTCACACACACATACATAAATTTTTATCTATCAATTCATATTCAAAAAATATAAGTAAATATTAGCTGGATTATTATCAGCAGAACCATCTATACCTTCAATTTGTTTATATATCTTCCATCACTATAAAAATATATAATTTTCTTTTAAAATGATTAATAAGAAGAATTTAAATTTCTCATAAGATATAGAATTTTTAATTTTTAAAAAGTTAGCAAAAGATCCATTAATTAAATCCTCGATATCTATTGAATTATTCAAATCTTCAAAATTCATAACCATAAGAAACTAATTGTCTTTATCTTTTCTAAAGTTAATAATTCCGCAACTGTTTTTAATAATAATAGTCTTATGAAAACTATCTGTAGTATTTTACAAAAACATTTATAAAGTTTTTCCATCTATAGCAATGTAATTATTTAAACCATTAGTCGAAGTTATAAATTTATTAGTATCTTTGTGAAATTTAGGAGTTAGAAATACATAAGGATATTTTAACATGTTCGATGTATAACCTATTTCATATTAAAAATATTTAATTCTATTAGTAATTTCTTTAATAGTGTTAGTAACATTAATAAAGATATTATTAATCAAATGGTTACATTGAACATAAAGTTTATCTCAAATTATAGCATAATTCTCTGGTACCTTAACAATACAGCAAATAATGAGTTTATTTTATAACTTTTAAAATCTTCAACATTAGTGCTATCATTCATTTTACATTTCATATACTTTAATACTTCATAACTTTTAAAGCTTCGTTTGTAAATTACGTTTTGTTACTAATTTTGTTAAGAAATTATGAAGGACTTCTTTCATTTTTTCTTTAAAACAATTATTGTTATTAAAAATAATAATCCTGAAACCTGTATCTGTATTTTTAATTTTTATTAGAAGTTTTTACCAATCAATGTTTAGATAACCTATAATCCCTAGTTGATATTAATCATCAACAATATATTTTTATAGTTTTTACAATTACATTCATAATAACTCTAAATCTTTCCAAATATTATAATCATTTATCAGATGTCCCATGTTTGTATTAAATGTTAAAGATTTTTTTTAGTATTAATATTATTAATAGGAGAATTCAGATTTTATTCTTAAGAATATTGTTAAATTTTATTTTATCAAATGAGTTATTTCTATGTCTAATGCCAAAATATTCCACATTTTGACTATCAATATATTAAAAGTATCTTTATTTCTCAGTTTTAAACATTTATTACTAAGTAATTACATTAGTTCCTTGAAACTATGAAGATAAGAACTATTTATTTTCTTTACTTTAGTTATAAAATGGTGCGCTTGGTGACCGAGAAAGACAGATTAGTCCCACTGTTGCTCTTGCATGTCATAGGAAGCGGTTAAAATGGGTACACAGCGTCTGGGGGTACAGTCGTGCACCCTGCCTCTAGGAATTATATCAGGGGACCTCAGGGATTTGCCTTCTTTTGGTAAGTACGGGCACCATGACCCCGAGGCACTCCAGTGATCTTTTCTTTCCCAAGGGGTTTATTGTCTTTGGTAAACACGGGGGACGCGCCCTAGTTTTACAATAGCCATCCTTCTCTATTTTCGACCTTCCTTCCTGTAAACCAATTTTTGTCTTTTTTTTAATTTCTGCACGTCTGTACTAAAATTAAATCTTGTTTGGCACAGCACAGCCACATCTGGCTCTTGCAACAATGAACCTCTCTCACTCACTCACTCCATCGTTCTTCGAGGAAGGCTTTTTCATTAGCCGCGAAGATAGTCAATGTTCTCCGTAGCTTGAAATTTTTGTGTTTTTTTCCAATTTTTCACTTCTAGACCACAGTTAAAACTTGTTTGGTGCAGCTTACTTCATCTGGCTCTTGAGCCAATAACATTCACATTCATTCACTCACTTAGTTATAAAATTCCTTAGAATTTAATTTCTGTCATCTTCATACCAAAGAGTAGTATTTAATACTTTTAATATTTAATATTCTACTAATAGTCTTCTTCCAATATATTATTTAATAAATAGATTTTTTTCTTTAATATCCTCCAATCCCAAAAATTTTCTCTTTTTATTTCTTAATCCATATATTTTATTATTAATTTAAAATCTTGAATCTCTATTATTTATATGATGTAACCATAATTTCAATAAAAATCTTCTTTGTTGTTGCTTTGTTTGAAATTATTTCATATTGAATGATACTTTTATTAAAAACTAAAGTATTGAACGCAAAAGGATGTATAGTATTATAAGCACTAATATATAGTACTTTTCAAACAATAGCCTTCCATTAATGTTAGACATTATCTCAATAAAAGTTAACTCTATGTTTTCAAATTTACATTAATGTGTCTAATTTCAAATTTATTGAAATTGTTATGTATCAAAAATTATTAGTATCAGGCCTATGTTGATTAATACTTATATTACTATTATTACCAGTTTCACAAATATATTTATAACCACAAATTTTGTATTTAGAAGGGGGGTCTGAAATCTTACCTATCTGATAAAGATACAAGATATCTTTTCTTTAAAATTATATTTATTTTTTTACATAGTCTCCTTGTAAATGTAGACATTTCTCCCAGGGATGCTCCCATCTCTTTAACCTATCAAATAGTATTCGATGTTTTTCTCAGCGTAATAATTGAAGATGATGGCCTCCTCATTTTATGAAACTATCTGTCCTCCGAGATCAATTCTTAGATTAGGCAACAAAACATAGTCTCTAGGGGCTAGATCTGGTGAATAAGGAGGGTGGTAAAGCAGTTCAAATCGTAATTCAGAGAATTTCGACATGGAAACCGTTGATGTGTTAGAGGTCGCTTTGTCTTGGTGTAGAATTTTATTTCTGCAAATGTAACCATTTTCTAGTCATCTCTGCCTTCGGCTTGTAAAGGAATGATAAGTAGTATTATTCTGCAATGGTTTCTCCAATTTGAAGATAATCGATCAAGATAACTTTATGACTTTCCCAAAGAACAGTCACCATCACTCTCCCAGCCAAAAGCAACAGTTTTTGCTTTTTTTTGTAGTCTATTCACCCTGTGCACTACACTGTTTTGACTGTTTTTCTGTTTTGAGCGTATAATGGTGCATTCATATTTCGTATATAGCAATTAATCGGCTACAAAACTCTGAATTATTGCTCCTAAACTGCACCAACAGAGTGTTGAAAATGTTCATTCAAACATGTTTTTAATCTAACAAAGCAAATGCGGCACCCAATGTGAGCACAGCTTTCTTACGCCTAAATCTTGATTCAATATGTGACAAACAAGTTCTTTAGACATATCCATAGCCTTTGACATTTCTCTCACTTCAATTCGATGGTCGTCTAGCACCTTTTGGTGAACTTTAGCAATATTATTGTCAATGTTCCAGTTTTTGTACTTCCCGAACGTTCGGTGTCTTCCAAGCTGGTATGGCCACGTTTAAATTTCAAGGAGGTAAATGAGGGTACAGAGTCCTCTTACATAACTTATCTTTGATATGCGTTAGCGTATTGTCTTTCAAAAATAAATATTTAATGACAGCTCGATACTCGATTTTTTCCCATTTTCACAAAGACATGCACATAAGCACTGTCAAACAACAACTGCGCTTCCAAAATGGCTGAAATTTGGTGTCTACCTGTCAAAAGATGCGCTACCATATTCGCAAGCTCTTATTGACGAGTACTGACATTTTCAATTCAAGGTCTGAAATTTTTCAAGTCATCCTGATAATTAAACACAGTTATTAATTTTACAGAAAATAAATTCTGAATTTTTGTTTAATTTTTCATTATTAATGCTTATACATGTTTTGCGCTTGTTATTGTTACATGTATAAATTTAACAATTTTAAAATTATTATTGACTGCTTTCATAGCTTATAGCTATGTAGCGGTATATGGAAGAGTGACTCATTTCGGTTTGTAAGGGAACTGTGAAGTATATCTCTCAATTAGCAGAGGTAAATAAATGTATAATACAGTTCTAAACTCGTCTTAATTTTAATTCAAAAAATGGCACGCTGTCTTCAAATCATTTTGGTGCTAGCGATCCAAAGTGATAATCCGCGTTCTATGGATAAAAATGAGTTTTCTTTTTTTAAAAGAAATATGTGTCTGACTTTGAAATAATCCCTTTTAACAGCTAACCCGATAACATTTAAGAACAAATTACGAAGTCAGTAATGTGTTGAATAGACAATGTAGACATAATAGCATTACAGGTTCACTTGGATATTATACTGAAACTTCAAGTTCGAGTATCTCCAACAGGATTATTACAAAACTGTGAAAAAAGGTGTTTTAAGAAAACTGAAGCTTCGCTTTCTCAGTTCGATGAAGAATTGCAAAGAGGTAAATTAAAATTCTCCATTAATAAAATTATTCTAAATGACACATCCTCTAATCGTCAAAATACTAACCATTTTTTGCTAAGTTATCATTTATTAAGGAATAATCAATTAGAAATTATGTCAAAATAATTTTGAATATAATAGTTTTTTTACTGGCCAAGAATTTTTAAATTTTAAACACTTTATTCTGATTTAATATCGAGTAATAAAAGTTTATCAAATGATCAAAAGTTATTCCATCTAAAGACCACTTTACGCGGTGATACGAAATTTATTGAAATGAGTGATGACAGTTGCAAATCGTTATTTACGGCGTTGGATGAAAGATACTAAAACAAATGTGCAGTTGTTGATATTCATATTCGATATATGCTCAAAATTGAAAAATTAAATTTTGAGTCTTCAAAAGGATTAAGGTTAATTAATGTTAACGAGCATTACAGATTATGAAGTTAGATTACAGTGAACTTGCAAATACTATTTTTAGTGAATTGTAGTAATTTTAGTTCATCGGAACATGTTGATTATCCATGCCGAAAGAAAAGTCTTGGTTACTTGGAACACTTCCAGATGGCACTTAAGTAACATGTTTACCTTTCACTGGGAGTAATAAATAACATTTTTCTTTTATGATTTGTAGAGAGTCTTTCGTTTAGATGATTTATCTTGAGAAAGTCAACGTCCTTCATAACTAATACGAAATGACTTTATTTATAGAAATTCGCTGTAGGATGATATTATTCAGAATCAAGTTTATCAAGTTTATATATATTGAACTACATGATATATTTTATTTTCCCAAAGTGATTCTGTTAAACTTTGCATGAAGGTGGTTTAAATATAACTGTACTGTTAAAGATTTTAGTTTATACATAATTTTTTTTGTACATATATGTAAGAAATTTAGTAATATAAAATGGGAGGACAATTATTTAAATGAGAATAGCCTTGATATTGCTTCTTCAGAATTTCTGTCATTCCGAATTTGAATACGTCCCTGTTTCTATATAAAGTTTGTTTAATTAAAGTTTATTAATTTAATTTAAAATTTTCAAATCTTAAGATTTTAAAAATATCTTAAGTTGGGGTATACCTTGCAAAAACTTTAGCATTAATTGTAAAATTAATAAAGTTACATTTATTTAATTACTTCCTAGAGGGACATGAAGTTTTCTGTTCATGTTCTACATAGTTTTTTAGCCAAGTATCAACATCAAAACTGAAAGCAAGACGAAAACTGCTACAAGTTTAGTTAAGTGTTATTAATTAATGTTCTTTAATACCTGTCTAATTGGGCGATTTGCGATTTTTTTTCACTAACCTTGGGAAATTTTATCGAGTTGAACTGCATAAAATTACAATTGTCCCTAACCCAAAAGAAACGTGTTTAGGCATTTTAGGTCAAAAAAGAAATGAAGAAATTTAGATTTAATGATGTATAAATAATAAACAATTAAAGGAAAATGAAAGGAGATAGAAGATAAGGAGTTGCGGCAAGATAATTATTATTATTGAGATTAAAATTCTTCTCTTAGTTTTGTGGATTGAAGAAAGTTCCACTAGCAGTTTTAATCTACATAATTACTGTTAAAGAAAGTTGCGAAATTAAGAACGAGTGAAATAATAACATAGATTTCCTGTTAAAATTATAAATTAATATCGTGTGATTTCTAAAGAAAGTGAACTAAGGTATTCTGCAGTGACAATAAATAAATAACATGTTTTATTCTTGTGTGTCTACAATTGGGGTTAAGCAGTTTTTCATTAAAGTATTAGATTGAGCTATGGCACAAGAGGAGATTAATACCAGACAAATGCCACATACGGACTTACGGTGGTAGACATAAAAATTCTAATCAAAGGACTAATAAAATGGACAACAACTGACAAGATACGTCCATCGTTTTAATTGTGTAAGAACATATCCATAACTTATAATACGCATTCATTTGTTTCCATTATTATGCATGGCTGGTCTCTAACGGAATCAAAACTTGAACATATTTACGACTTGAATATCATCGCTGCTGAAATGCGTATCCTTAATGATTGATATACCGTACTCTTAAGACAGTATAATAAAAATGTGTAAGCAAAATAGTTTTGATTTGTCGAATTTTGTACAAGAACTCCATAATTAGTACCCAGTCATCAAATTGTGCCAAAGTGATTCAGTGGATTAATTTAAATATTATTTTGAGATGAATATACAACTTTTTTTCTTCAAAGCAACTGTTCCTTTTGCTGTAATAAGTAAGCTGATTCCAATAGTCACACTTAATTTGCGCATATATATATATATATATATATATATAGTACAACTTTTAGATATTAAAGAAAGTTAAATTTTATATAGCTATAGTTGGTTATTTTATTTGTTATTTGCATGTTTATTAGTATTCTTAAATTTTTTAACATTCTTCTAATAACAATGTAACCCTTTATGCCCCAAATTTTAAATTAAAAGGAATATATTTTTAAAAATTCGTTTTATTACATTATAAAAGCATATTAGGAAATATATACAATAATAATACAAAACATTTAAAATATATGAATCACTAGAGCTAATAAATTAAACTTGTTCATTTTAGTACCTTTGGCTCTCCAAATTTGAAAATATTTCACAATTTTGAAAATAAAGAAACTATACAACACTACACTGTACTTTATTAATACAATGTGTAACAAGTTACATATACTTATTCTCGATGAAAATCACGAAAATATTTTTTTTTTCATTCAGGAATAAAAAATATATTGTTTATTTAACATTTTGAGTGGGGTTGACTCTGAACAGAGGTTTTTGTACACAATTCACAAAGTCTTCGTTTATCCTAAAATGAAGGCCATTGACAGTACCAAACAAGTGTACTTAAACGATCGAAATATGTTTCAATAAATCCTTAATTCAGTGAAAAAACTGGAGAACCGTCGTTCTATTTCTCCTTTTCCTTAATCGTGGGATACTTTGCTTTGTAAATTATTCATCTGATATGCTGTTAGTATTTTCAACATTCTGCAAAACAGGAGATGAAGCCACTGATGGATCTTTGAACGATATTTCTCCATCAGAACTTTCTACAGGTGTGTCACTACAGTCCGAAGAGAGACTTTAGAAGAATGGCATAGGCTCTTCTATTATTAGATCATGCGTTTTAATGAGATGCACAATATCTGAAATGAGATACACAATATTCTAATGCTGAAAAGAAAATTACATATTTTCTTATAACAATAAATTATACAAGCATAAGATATTCTCACTGAATATTTCACACAAAGAAAAAGGAAAGAAAAATGGATATGGATAAAAATAAATAAAAATCGAAGATTGAAGTTTATTTTTGACATAAGTTTATGTCAGAAACTTAATATCACACGTCGCAAAGTAATGTGGCGGCAAAAATGAAATACGTAGTTAGAATATATTTTATTCTCAAAAATTTTCAGTTTCACAGAACCGTAAAAACCATATGTTGATGATAGAGGAGATTATTTAGTACTAATCCAGAATCAATACTGTTGATAATCGCTGAATAGAATATTTTTAATCCTAATATGATTCTAGTGGGGTGTGTTCTTTGAAGTACCCTTTAAGCTTAAAAGATTAAAGAGATCATTATTTGTAATTACATTAAGTTTATATTTTAATTCAAAATATATTTTACTGGTTTTAATTTTATTGTGGGATTCCAATTCTTTTCACTTTTTCTGGATAAAACATGGATTTCATCATACTAAAAGATCAATTGAAAAGTCCCCGGCCTACCACAGTAAAACACATTTTTTTGGCAAAATTAGTTTTTTTTATTCAACATAATTTCCTTCAAGGGTGATAAACTGATTATAGCGACCCTCCAAATTTTCGATACCATTTTTGTAGTACGATTTGTCCTTTGCTTCAAAATAGGCCTCAGTTTCGGCGATCACCTCTTCATTCGATGAAAATTTCTTCCCAGCGAGCATTCTTTTGAGATCTGAGAACAGGAAATAGTCGCTGGGGGCCAGATCTGGAGAATACGGTGGATGAGGAAGCAATTCGAAACCCAATTCATGGATTTTTGCCATCGTTTTCACTGATTTGTGACACGGTGCATTGTCTTGGTGAAGCAGCACTTTCTTTTTCTTCAAATGCGGCCGTTTTTCGGCGATTTCGTCCTTCAAACGGTCCAATAACGCTATGTAATAGTCGCTGTTGATGGTCCTTCCTTTTTCAAAGTAGTCAATGAAAATTATTCCATGCGCATCCCAAAATACAGACGCCATAACCTTGCCAGCCGACTGTTGCGTTTTCCCACGCTTTGGAGCGGGTTCATCGTGTGCAGTCCACTCGGATGACTGTCGACTGGACTTCGGAGTGAAATGATGGAGCCATGTTTCATCCATTGTCACATATCGACTCAAAAACTCGGGTTTATTACGCTTGATCATCTTCAAACACTGCTCCGAATCATCAACTCGTCGTTGTTTTTGATCAAAAGTGAGCTCGCGCGGCACCCACTTTGCACAGAGCTTTCTCATACCCAAATATTCGTGAATGATATGATGTACACGTTCAGTTCATAACTTTAGAGTGTCTGCTATTTCATTCAATTTCAATTTATGGTCATTCAAAATCATTTTCTGGATTTTTTTAATGTTTTCGTCGGTAACAACCTCTTTTGGTCGTCCACTGCGTTCACCTTCTTCGGTGCTCATTTCACCACGTCTAAACTTAGCATATAAATCCTTGATGGTTGATTTTCCTGGGGCAGTGTCCGGAAACTCGGCATCAAGCCAAGGTTTTGCTTCAACTGTATTTTTTCTCTTCATAAAGCAATATTTTATCAACACGCGAAATTCCTTTTCATCTATTTTTTTCACGATAACAAAAGTTGCTTCACTCAAAATGCTGTAATTCACAAACTAATGATCCAACAGCTGTCAAATTTATACACGAATCTTTTGAGGGTTAGGGCTAACTAAAAAATATATGGATTCAATTCTAGTAGCGTCATCTATGTGTCAGGACGGGGACGTTTCAATTGACCTGTTAACACAAGAAAATAAATACTTATACATCTATTGAGGACTATCATAACAGAATAAAATCATGCCGAAACTTGAATAATTTTACCAACTAATTAAGATACGAAAAGGGTGAAGTTTTGAGCATTTAAAACTCATTTTAAACATTAAACGAATTTAAAATAAGTATAATTATATAATCATATAATAAATAAATTTAAAAAAAATCGTAGCAAAGTGTAAAATGAGTATAAAAAGATTTTGATTGAAAAAAAGTACTAAAAATACTACATTGATTACGCTATGTAACAGTCTAATACTATTAGTACATTAGTACCACAATCTATTTTCAAGAAAAAATAATGTTTTTATTATATGTATAATTTTAATGAACTTCATGCTGTTATATTTTTTTGATGCTAATGACTGACTGACCTATTATCTCTCTAATTGAGTGACCTCTTAGTCGCCTTGAAAGCAAGGCTTTCTGTTTTCTAGACAATTGGAACATGAATGGAAGTCTTAACGATAAAAACGTTTATTTCCAGACTAGGACAAATTCTGATTTTTGAGTGGCATTTTGGAATGTCGGAGGTTTTATAAACGACTAGTTCTCTGAACTGAGAGTTTTTATTTTTAAATATAACATAGACGTTATGGGCATAGCTGTGTATGGTGCTTGAACCAGTAAACTTGACTTTTACAAAATCCCATGGTATCAGATTTTTTCTTTGGAAAGATCAAGACAAATTCCTTCTGGAATTCTGATTTATGTGAAAAGTTCCCTTACAGCAAACGTATTGTCTCGTAGATTAGTGATATCAAACGATAAATTGGAAGCCCTGAAGATCCGCGTTTGGCACAGTGCTTCTAATTATGATGTAACCTTCCTCCATAACCCTTCCTTAAATAATCCGAAACTTTAAGATTTTTCATGTGATTGGAACAAGAAGTTTATGATAATGGGCGATTTTAATTCCCCTTCTTCTAGATGGGGTTATGTACATAATAATTTTGTGGGAGACATTATCATTGACTCTAACTCAATTGTCTTTATTGAAAACACGACCAATAGTCCAACGTTCTGATCCTATGGAAGAAAATCATCTCATCCAGATTTGCTGCTCTCCCACCACGCTTTAGAAAAAGATATTAAACGTGAACTAAAGAATGCTACAGGAGGACGGACCACCAAATTTTGCTTTCAGCTATCAGAAGAACTCATTTAATGCATCATGCACCTTGATATATGCGTTGGAATCTAAAAAAAGTAGATTTGATAACTTTTTTTCAAAATTGACTAATTTACATGCGAAAGACCATTCTTTTGATTCAAGTATCGATATATGTGTAGATAATTTAACAAGAACATTACTTAGATGTGCTTCTACCTGTATCCCAAGAGGATGTGTAAAGAAATAATCTCCTTTTTTGAACTCTAACCTACAAGTATTAAAGGAGAAAAGAGACAACCCCAGAAGAAAAGCGAAAAAACATTTCAAGATGGAGGACTGTATTATTCTCAGAAAATGTCAAGTGGTCCTGAAGAAGGCCATAACTGAGTCCAAGCGGACCACTTTCCGATCATTCCTGGAAAATCTGAATTTCAGGAAAGATGTTATT
Source organism: Nephila pilipes (assembly GCA_019974015.1). Classification (NCBI taxonomy): domain Eukaryota; kingdom Metazoa; phylum Arthropoda; class Arachnida; order Araneae; family Nephilidae; genus Nephila; species Nephila pilipes. The sequence continues at coordinate 255,245 of BMAW01021635.1, read as the reverse complement.
AGGGTTCATGGGTTTTTGTCCCGATTAAACAAGCAAAGAGTACTAGAAATAAGCCTTTAAATATTGGAGCACAATCAATTGCTACTGCAGGAGAAAATGCTGCAGCCTTTTGCAAACATTATGAAAATATTTCAAATTTCCGTCCAAGTCATAAAATTAAAAATAGTGACCTCTGTTATTCCCTCTTTAATGACTTCACCGTGACAGAACTGAATATTGGGCTGAATGACCTTGTTAAGGGAAATAGTCCAGGTCCTGACGGCATATTGACTGAATTTCTTTTTCACATTGGGCCTTTGGCAAAAAATATCTTACTTAGACTTATACATTTTACCTAAAAGACAGGATTACCGAGTTCTTGGAGGAAAGTTGAGGTGCTTCCGATTTTGAAACCTAAAAAAGACCCACAATATTTAAATAGCTATCGACCTATGTCATTGACGAGTGATATGTGTAAGCTAACCGAAAGATTGATTTCAAATCACCTTAATTTTACATTAGAGAAGAAGAAATTTCTGTCCGAGTGCCAGGCTGGGTTTAGAAAACACAGGAATACCTCTGAACAGATTGTTCGTCTGTCACCGAAAATAAAAGATAGTTTTCAACGTGAACAAAGTACTGTCGCAATTTCTGTTGATTTTAAGACAGCTTTTGACACAGTCATTTGATCATTGTAAATAATTTGAGTGGTAATATTTCTAGATAGATTAAATCATTCCTAGGTCTGCGTTTCATACGTATTAAATATGGAAATACGATGTCTGGATACAGGCAAATAGAGCAGGGTTTGCCATAGGGATAGGTCCTCAGCCTTTTGCTCTTTAACCTCTTGATAAATGATTTTGTTGATGTCCTACGCAACCATGATCTTGGTGTGCATACCTTGCTTTTTGCAGATGATCTTGTGATTTGGATCACAGGTAGTGATTTTGAACATATGAAAAAAAAAAACTCCATTTCACATTTGTGTTCTTAGAGGGTTGGACTTCGACAATGAGATAATAGTAAACCCAGACAAAACCACATTTCAACTCTTCTTGATCAGCACTTAACATCATGGCATTAACCTAAGTTACAAGGAAAAAATGTTAAAAAGAACTGAAAGTACTACCTACTTAGGCTTGGACTTGGATTTAAAATTGAACTGGTCTATTCAGATTAAAAAGGCTATTGACTGTGGCGAACGCGTGTCTAAACTTCTAAAACGTTTTGCTGGTACAACCTGGGGTTCTATCTATGATGTCCTTTGCACCGCTGATAAGACCTATGTAAGGCCGGTAGTTGAATATGATTGTGAGGCACTTATAACAATCTCAGAGACAAATTCGAAAAGATTGGATGTTTTCCAAAATCATATCCTGAGATTTATTACTGGTGATACAATATCTACACCAATTGCCGCTGTGGAACTATGTCCAGGCTGGTTTGTAGCCCTTATGTGACAGAAGATGGAGAATGGCTTTGAATCTTACTGAAACTATCTTGAGAAGAAAGGATAATCTTCTAAATCACAATTGGCTGGCACGGGAGAGGCTAAAAACTCAAAAAAACTTATTTTTCTTGTATAAAGGAACTACATGACCCTCTCGACTTTCCTTTTTCGGCTCAATTTCCCTTTCCTGATCCATGGGACTCACTGAAAAATCTTAAGCTAGCAGAAGATATTTGAATCTTGTTTTCGATGTTAGCAAGGAATACTATCTCGATTCTGATTTGAAATGTATTGCATTAGTTACCTTTCATGACCGTTTCTAGGTTGATTCCTGGCTTCATGTCTACACTGATGGTTCAGCTGAAGGGGATATTAAAAATGCTGGAGATGGGGCTTGTTCCACGGAATTTTAATTATCTTCTACCATTTGATAACGTTGATGGTGAAATAGCCGCCCTCTCCTTAGCCTTGGATAAAACAGTGCAGAGTAAAAAAAAATACTGTCATTTTTGTTGATTCCAAGGTGGCAATTACTCTCTTAATAACTTCTTATATTTCTAATTGTGAGTTCTCTAGGAACTGCATGGAAAAAATAGACAAACTATTGAACATTAAGAGCCGCATTGTTCTGCAGTGGATTCCAAGCCATTGAGGGATATATGGAAATGAGCAGGCAGATATGTTGGCCAAAGATGGATCTCAAATTATGCAACCAAATCCTCCTCTGCCTCTGCGACATATAAAAAGATATATATGCTCTAATCTCAAATCTAACCATCTCAGCATATACACAGAAAAGCCCTCTGGGAGGAAATGGGTCCTTGTTGAATAAGTCATCAAGTATTTCTTGTTTCTTAACTAGAGCAGTCGGTGCGTCCTACTTTAGACTTGCTACTGACTATGACTATTTACAGAGCCACCTATATAGACATGGACTCACGATTACAGATACTTGTCCTCTTTGTGACCATGACATGATCATGATTGGAGAACACCTCAGCTTATTCCCTGTCGTCCTAAATGTTTTTAACTCTTTTGGCTCTTCATTTTTGTGTGTTACTGACAACGTTTTATATGACTGCTTTTATCGTTCTTCACTGTAATGGGCTGTTCTTTGACTCATGACTGAAAGGTTGGAGACGGGCATAGGGTAAAAAAAAATTTTTTTGAGGTAGACGTTTTTTTTTTTTGAGAAATTGACAAAAAACAATAATTAAAAAATTAATCTAAACAATAATTTAAAAAAATTAGCCATTGCCTTTATTTTGTAAGTCTTTCGAGTAAGTAGGTAGTAATTGTAAAAAAAAAAAAAAAAAAGATTCTGCAATGAAATTTTAATAACATGAAGTTTAACAGCTTTTTTTTAATCATATGCATTACTATGTAGTTCAATTTCTTTTATTTCTAATTCAACAGCAAAAAAATAACTTTTTAATTGTTGTTATTTGTAGTAATTAAATTCCAATAACTTGGATAAAATGCAAAATTAGGTTTTAAACAATTATTTTTTCCAAAGATTATTATGTTACGTATAGAATGGCAAAATGGTATAAATTATTATGAAGTTGGTATTATTTATTAATAAAAGTATACATAAAGATTTCTAAATTATTTCTAACGGGTTATACTTAGAGTAATTCTTTCAGTTAATTAAATAATTATCTTGTAATAAAAAGTTTAATAAGAGTATTAAATTCAAATACTTTTATCATTTTTTCAGCATCAATGAAATGGAGAAAACCTTCCTATATAATTGATGAATATAATACAGAATAATTTTGTTCTTTCTTCATTCAAGTGTTTATAACTTTAAAAAATTTAATTATAGCAAACTCACTTTATTTATTGTATTTATAACACAATTTCTTAGTTTAATTTTCAATTAAAATTTTGATTTAGATCAAAAGCAGTTCAATGATATTTCTGTTTTATAAAAATATTTGATCCAAAAACCCCTTGAAACTAATTTTGAGGAAAGTTCAGAACCTGTTTAAAAATTATAATTGTTTCATCACTTCCAAAAATTGGTTTTTACAATAAACGTACCTACTTCAAGTAACAGGAGCTTAAACGCGCTAAATGATACTCAAATAAGGTAACAAACATTTACTCATTAAATGATATCCAAAATGTAGCCCATAAACATCCCATATTATAAGAGTGTTTAAAGGTAATACAAGTACTACCTATTGAATTAATTGAAGTATACTATTTTTCCATTTTATTGTAATATATATATTTATATATATATATATATATATCAGTTGTTCGGTATAATTTTTTTCTTATTGATGAATAAAGCATTACATTATCACAATTATTTTCTATGTACCAATTTGAGGCGACACTGAAATTACTTTAGGTGATGGTAACAATATTTTATGCGATATCTTAATTTCCAAATGTATTCATCTCTTCAGTATTTGATTTTAATTTAAAGTTTTTCCAATATACAACATATTTCTAATGTTTCCCACTATTATATATATGTGTGTATTTTATTGGAAAATTATTATGAGACATTTGTTCTTTTAAATAAAATAATTTATAAATGTGCCCTATCATATGAACACACTTTCAGAACAAGAAACATAAATCTAAATAAAATGTTTTTTTCAACGTGTTCTAATAAAATGTATCTTTAAGATACATTTAGAAAATTTACATTTTTCTATAAAGAACAAGTATTAAAAAGTCACAAGTCATTAAATATTAAAAAGTTTAAAAAATTCAAACTTCTTTCTAAAATAATTTTGATAATTAATATACTTGTTTATCATACTATAAACTAACTTAAAACTTTTATTCCTCTGCTTTCTTCATATATCAACTTTGATTTCATCAACTTTTTTTTTAAGAAAAATGATTCTTAAAAACTGGCTTACAGACATCCATTTCATTTGAATCTACGATTTCTCAATAAAAAACTATTGATTGCCGAGCCTCTTCTGCCTTTTTGATGCAGAAACAACAAACAATTTTAAGAAAATTTTGTAAATTCACTCTGTAAAGTTTGTTAGTTTCTTCACAATTTAGAAAATTGAATTATAGGCATTCCATTCTTAATACTTTTGCTTACATTCAATAAAATTGAACCTTAATCTGACAAACTAGGATTCTGTTACAACAGTGGTCATAAAACATCAAAGGTCATTTCATTTCCCAAGGGAAGAAGCAAACAGTATGTACTGCGGACGGAATTGTATCATCGTTAAGAGAACTTCGCAAGATCGTTCTCCAAGTTCTCTAAAAAACTTCCTCTAATGAATTTTTTTCCTTCTATTTTCATTCTAATCTGCCCAGCTAAATAAAAAGAGGGATAGATTACAATGAAGCCATGCATCGAGTGCATCATGGGATAGTTATTCCCATCTTTATTAAACTAATTGTTTTAGTATAGTTAGATTAAAAGGAACATGTTACTTCAATAAGACAGTAAAAAGTAAAAACAGTAAAAAACGAGCATTATTTGTCTTTAATGAATCTATTTATTTAAGTTTTTTCATTGAGAAGCACGCACATAAGCTATAAGATTACAAAAGAGGTAAAGGACTCGGATACATCCAAATGTTTTTAAAAATAATAATTTCAGAATGCGAAATCAGTATACGTTTGTAAATAATTTTTCATATCACACTTTCTAAGGGATCTAGTAAACTATTTAGACTAGTAGTACATATTTTTTTTTAAAAAAAAATTAAGTGATATTTTTTATTACTGCTAATGAGAAAAATATAATAAACCCCCTTTTACTAATAAGAATTCAATATAATTTTTGTAATTTTTTTGAATAATGCAAACTAAATATTGCTGCTTTTCAAATTGATTAAACTAATTTATGCTTTTTTACTGCAAATATTTTAATCTTAGAATTTTTCAAATATTACAAACATTATTTTTTTCTGAAATTAAGAATTTACTGGAATACTATTTTTATTTGAACTTATCACTATGATGTTTGCATGAATAAATAAAAGTAAAACAAAAACTTGATTTTCGATATTATGCGAATACGTTTATATATATATATATATATATATATATATATATATGTACGATATCAAAAATTCAATTTAAAAATACATAACTGGTAACTATGTTGATAAGCCTTCATTCAAAAATTAAGGATTAATTATAGTTTCTAAATAACAATGAATAAATCTATGCTGGAGTTGTTTTTTGACTGAAATATAACACTTTTTATTCACTTTATGACTTTCTGAAGAATGAATTACGAATGTAGTTTCAGAACTTCAATTTGAATAAAATATCATACCCGTTAAGGGAAAAATGAAAATTATTTAATCACGTGAATGACAAATTATTATGATCTTTATAGAACTGTTGCATTTATTACTGCTTTATATATAACCAATGCTTTTAGATAGATATCACTGATAGTTAACTGAAGAATAACTCATAAGGATTTGTGGAAATAGAAGAAAATATTACGCTTGCTGTATATTCAAGTGATTATCAAACTAAAAATGCTTTGGAGCGTAAATGCTTTTAAACTAAGGGCTATTGACAGTGACTCAAAATGATTAGGTCTATTCTCAACAATTCATTTTATTTAATATATGGAATATGGATAAAGTACATTATTTTAATTTTCTTTATATAGTAAATCAGATCCAATATAAAGTTTCAAATTTTTCATTACATCCATAATTAAAAAAAAAAAAAAAACATGTCTGCTGAATTTAATAAATACTTCCTCTAAAAAAGTTCTATGTAATGAAGAATGCATTAGTATTTTATGAAAAATGACACAACGTGTATTTATAAGAATACTCTTATTATAAACATGTTATATTTGTATTGATTAACAAAACACACCCTTTAAGGTATATCATTATCGCACAACATGTTCCTTACTTGACAAGAAAATATTTAATTACCAATAATAAAGAAATGTATGCAATTTAATATTAATAATAAATAATTACCTTATCTAATTGTGCCTATTAATTTTCTAAAGATTTACACATCTTTGGATTTCACAGATTCTAGTGTGAAAAAGTATTACACATTTTTAGGAGAAAATCAGATTAAAATGTTACACATTAACTGGATTTTAGTTCAAAAATCATTCGGAATCCCTATATCTTCAAAACATTTATTTTTCAAGCTGTTTTCTTACGAGCAAAAATCAGAGTGTAAAATTACTCCAGCATTAAGATACCAATGTTTAATCTTTGAAATAAGAATGAAAAGTTATTATAATTTAAATTTCAAACATCCTATAAATAACTCACTGAATATAGTTTAAATTCAAAATAATAACCATTCTTGTTCAATGTTCAGTAGAAAATTCTCATTTGCAAGGCTTTAAAAAGTATATAGCAATTATAGAGAAGTATTTAGTTTAGGTACATTGAATGCCTTTTCAAAAAAGAATCTTCTCACAACCCTAACTCCCCCGATTTTAAACGATTTGGGGGGAGTGACTCCCCCCAAATCGCTTAAAACATGGATTTTCCCCGGTATTAAAAAAACTATAGTTCTATTTTTCTTCTAATGCTTTTTAAATTTTTGATTTAGCTAAATTAAAAGTATTTTAAGTATTTTTTTAGAAAAGGTTTTGTATCCATCAAAAACCAAAATCGCGAACCAAAATCACATCTCCCCCATTTACAGCTAAACCATAAACAAATTTATTTCGACTTGTTACTTGTTGAGGAAAGAATAATAGCCGAAGTTTGCTTACAAAATCGCTTCTCATGTGCTATGTTATTCTCGCTAAATACAAACAATTCCTTATATTTTATACCCGTTTTTGTTTCATCACTATGCCTCAGTTTTACTGCTTGATAGTTAAAATAGGTTACAGGAACTATAAATCTAATGAAAGTTCTTTTGAAGTTAGAGAAGCTGCAAGAGAATCAGTGGCTTTGAAGAACAATAAGCAATTCAGCAACAAAATGGTAGTTAGGTCAGTGCGACGAAGAGTACAATGCTTCTTTTTCTAATTCTTGAGATAAGTTTTGTGAAATAATTATTTGCCAGTTTCATACACATATGTGTATTAGATATAAAATAAAATGAAAGGTATAAAATAAACCAAAAGAAAACATTCATGTTGTCTTTAGTTGTCAAATATAAGGTTTGCTTAAATAATTGTTAAATTCTTTTGACAGTTGTGGTTTTAATCAGAATAATCTAATTTTAATTTCTAAATACTAAAATTATTAAAATTTTAGCTAACCAAAAAGACACTAAAGTATATTAAGTTAACACAAGACTTCCATATGCTATGAGAATGATTGGAAAAGGACACACAACTGAGAAAAGGTTTTGCGCAGTGATGAGTTTTCTTCTCCTACCAAAGAAGCGTAATGAATTGACTCTTGCGTTAAATGATGCCACTTAGAAAAATTTTCTACGGCTATAGAAACTGTCAATTAATGGTGGAATTTAAATATACCTGTGGTCTTGATGAAACCTGGCACAAAAGGGATATGTTTTTAACAGTTACAAGAAAACAGTTAGTATCGACCCTGGGAAGATTGCTGATGCCGAAGTACTTTAAAAGTGTTCAAGTAATTTGACGAATGGTAAAACACTCAAGGAGAATTGCTCAGCAAATCTTTGAAAAGAGTGGAGAAATGGAAGGACCATTTTTGTAAATTCTTATCTTAAAACTCTTTTTGAACTTTTCTTCTTTTATTGCGCATACGGAAAAGTATTTTCGTTTTATTTCTTACCACAGTTTCTTTATAAAATGGTCATTCAGCTGATACTAAAATACTGAAAAACACTGAAGGTAGATAACTCTGCGACCCAGTTTCCCATATTTACTTCTTTGCCGTTTAGGTAACTGTATTTATTCCACTTTTCGTTTCATTATGAAACATGATTGTATCTTGTAATCATTTATTAACCTACCAATTTGTTTCAGATTAATACTTTTAGAATAACTACTTTTTCTTAGGTTTTCTTTCATAAATTGCCAGACCACAATTTTTTGATTTATAGTTCTAGAAAAATGAGGTATATTAATCTTTGTTTTCTTTTTGCAACTCTTTTTCCCAACTCCCTTTTGTTTCCTCTAATAGTTCCTTGAAGAGAAGTGTTTCTTCGCTAACGAATCTGAATCTAGGGAGAAGCTAGTCAAAAATTATCTGTTGTTATATTTCTGCCGAGTCTTATCAATGATGGAGAAGTTTTCATAACTTATTCACTTAATGAAGGCTATAGTACACTTCACTGATTTCAGTAAACTCCATCCTTATTTCGGAGATCATAATACATTTATACTTTTTTAATCGCTGTCTTCGTTTACTTATTTTATCAAAATGATTAAATAGAAGAATATCCGTAAATTTGTTCCTAGTTATCGTTTTGTGAAAATATCGGATCCTCATTTTTTACACCATAAATATGATAATTATAAATATTCCACTGCATATGTTGGAAACATCAGTAATTCTTCAAGTAGTATAGTCTAAGAATTATTCTGCAAAACTCGATGGATTAGAGCTTCAAAGTAATTTCTTATATGTTCTATATGACATGATTATCTATAATCAATTGAAATACGCTGAGAAATTCCTCACCAAAATATTTCTTTCAACGTAGCCTGTTGATTCTGGTGAGTACTGAAAAATACTTTGAAATTGTTATCTAATATCAGTTTTATCTTGTTGCTGTCATGATCATACAGTTCCATCTGCAGTTGCTTCTCTGGATTTGTAGTCACTTTCTTCATTTTCAACGTAATCAGAAAAAAAAAATTACATTTTCGCTTCTTCTACGAGTAACATTTATGATATTAGCTTTATCATCACTAGTGCTCGTCGATACACTGTTATTTTCTGTTTCTTCCCTTTCTTCGGATGATTATCCATCTTTAAAGGAATAAATATTATTATATACTTTCCTCTAATTTGGATACGAGCCGGTATCATATATATTGGTTGTTCTTTCTAAAAAGTTAATTTTAGTCGATCATCTTTTCATAATTGCACGATTGAAAACAAACAATTAAGAAATATAAATATTTTAATCTAAAACAAAATACAGTGAAGTAATAAATTAATCAAGGTATAAACTAAATTTATGTGAATTTTTTATTTCATTTATAACAATTATCCTTTCTAATATTCTATTTGAAATACTTACTTATAATTCAACTTTAGTGTAGCTATTTTAATCTTTCGTAAAAGAGTAGATAAACAGATTCCTGTACTAAGGACCATCCATCATACTTACCCTGCTATGGATCCATGAAAATCGAGAAAAATTTACAAGTTACTTGATATATCCATCCAGTTTTAGGTCATTTGATTCCTTAAATTTCATTTATGAGATTTCCAGGGAAAATAGCAACTATAACTAAAAATGCATTCTGATATATCCAAATTAACTTGCAAATCGATTGGTATTAGTTCATCTAGGTATGCTACATATATATATATATATATCGAAAAATAAGGAATGGGTGTAAGTAAATCGATTAATATTATCGTTATTTCTTGTTTCATTTAAAATCATCAAATATGAACAAAATTGGATCATTAAAGTTAGATTATTTCTTGCAAGAAATGTAAAATCCATTTATTTTGACTGCTATGTTAAATTTAAAGTTAATAACTTTATGTACATTTTTCGTTTAGAAATATAAATGAAAATTATTGAATTGAATAATCTGAAATAGAAAAAAAAAATTATAATAGTAGTCTAGTTTCGAGTTTATTAGGATCTTTTTACATTTTCAATATTTTTTTTTTAATTATTTACTTGTCCTTATAGAAATGTTTCCTCCCAATTCAATTGATAAATAATAGTAAGAAAAATGTGGGAAATAGCTTTTACAGTTCTTATGTAAATAATTAAGGTTGCACGTTGAATCGTTATTCTCAAAGGAGCTTTAATTTGAAGCATTTTGCAGAATTTATCCATTCCTTAGTTCAGAGCTTTTCACTTTCATAGTTTATAAATGTCACCTCTTGAGACGAAATTTTAAGTACCTGCTGTCTTAAATTTAGTTTGTAACTCGAAGTTTAAAAGAAAAGTTATATCTTTATTCGAATAAATAAGTAAAATGGCTGAATACATTTAAGCTTCTTAGAAAAGCTATTCGAAAGGTAAAAATGCTGAACATTCTATTGATACCAAAGTTACCATTGGGAGTTGTTTTGTAGATGTTGTTTCCTTATTCCTTTAGTTTCCTCTTTTTAATGCAAATCTAGTTCCCAATAGAGAATATTTGATCCTTAATGAAAGTAAACAATTCCTAAAGGAAATCAAAATACTGTAATGCATTGATGTTAAAATAGTAGAAAAAATAGTTATTTTATTTGATCGATTTTATATTCTACTACAGTGTAATTTATGGTTGCATTTATTTAAGTATGTTATTCAATAGCTCTTTAATGATTATGTATATTAACTCACTTGTATTATTATATTTTCATCCTTTTATGTAAATATAAGTATTATATCTGAATTCTGTTATGAAATATTAGTGGTAATTATTAGAAAATGTGTTGCATATACGAATAAGATTGAAAATGAAGTCAGAATAGAGATTGCATTTATCTGCTACAACACTGCATTTCCTCATGGGGTATACATGTAACAAATTTATATTATTCAGCTTGAATTTACAAAAAGTAAATTACTTTGTACCTTTTTCTCACTAATAGGTAAAAAATAAATGAATTTTTATATTTGGTTGAGCTTTTTATGTTCAATTTACGATATTCCCTTGAAGAATAGTGACATATTTAAAATCTTAACTTGTTCGAAACTCAGTCATTTTTAACTGCAGCTGTGCAGGAATACTAAAATAAAATGAAACCATAGGAAGATCCTCATAATAAGACTATTGCCTGAATTATAGAAAGATCAATTCTAAAGTTTTTTTTATTTAGATTTCTATAAATTACTCAGCATTTAGAATCGGCTTTTTCTCTCTTCACATTATAATATAGTGCATATTTAGAGTTTGGAATATGAATTTGTTGATATTGAAGAAACAAAATGTTTAATGGGAAAATAACATTAAAAAGGTTAATGCTCGATGCCATGAATTTCACGTATAAAGTTAAAAAAGGATGCGGTTAATAATTTAAAGTTTTTAAAGACGATTTGCTAACTAAAATGTAAAAATAATATTAATTTCAACTTTGATTTAAATATGAAGAAAAAAACTAACAAAAATAGCCCTTTTTCTGTTTCAAAAACGTATTAAAATAAAACATTTTTGTGAAGATGGTCAGGTTTTTGTTTATTAAACTATAAAAGTAGTAAATATTAAATAAAATTTCCCATAATATGTGTCATAAAATTGACCTTCTCTTATTCGGATTCATAAAGTTCCTTTATTTGGGAGTTTCTTAGGTTTGAATAGTTTTAGAAATACAATTCATAACCAAATATTGTCTAAAATCAGAAATATATCTAATATACAGGTTATTTATGTTACCCTAGAAAAAGCGAAAGAAAATTTATTTGGAGGCAGAATATCTTTTAAATTTTATTTAGAACAAATTAAAATATTACAACTGTAGTTTTCAGATTTTTTTTCTTTGAACTGATTTAACCGCTTTAGAAAATTTATTATTTATAATATTGTTTTTAAATGTTTTTTCTATTTTTATTTTCTTTATTTAATGTTTTTAAAGTTTTATTTACTCATTTTTCTCATTTTGTTACCTTTTTAAGTCTTTAACATTCCTTTGCATTAGTACTCTTTCTCTGTGATAGAGAACATTGCAGCATTTCCGGTTTTAACATGACGAAAACACCTTGGTGTGTTTATATTTAATGCTTAATTTTGTTATTACAAGGCGATTGTATCATCTAAGATTTTGTGTTTTTTTTATTATGATTGATTAATTTCTAGACAATATTTTCTCCATTTTCATTGATTAATATTTAAGCACTTCTCTTTATCTACGCACGGTTTTTATTTCATTCCTTATATTAAAAGTGGTCTTTATGCAGTTTGTTTGCTTTATTTTTTTGGAATTTCCATATTTTTATATAACATTTTGCTAAAGGAAATGTTGGGCCTGTAAAACATGTTAGACCAGGAAATCTCTCTCATGAGTGATTCAGAATTTATAAGTGTTATAAATCATTTACTTTTCTTTTTGATTTTTTCCTTTCCTTTATTTTTAATTTTTTTCAGGCCTTGGTTTATAATTTTTCATATTTTGAAGAAAATATGTTTCAAAATAATGTTTTAATTTAAAACAGTATATTTTTACTAAAAATAAATTGCACGCTCTTATTCCAGCTGAAAAAGCTGTATTAATTAACATCTTACACTTTTACGTAAAATAAAAAGTGCTACATTGAAAATAAAAAGAATCAGTTTTCTTCCATCTTCTTAGAAACTCTGATTTATTTGATATACATTATTTATGATGTACATGCGACTTTTTCAAAAAAAAATTGATTATTCAATGATTGAAAATTATGAGTTTTCAATTTCAATATTTACAAATATCGAAAAAAAATATTTTACTTCCGTTACTTATAATCCATTAACTCATTGAACAATAAGATAATGGTTCAATTAACTTCTACTCAGATCTTATCACAAATATAGATATTATTATCAATAATAATAGTATAAAATGCATTTAACGTAAAGAACACCATAGAATATTATAGCTCCGTTTATAATAACCTGTTAAATTATCATTTGAAAAGTGTATTGCAATTGTTTCTAATACTCTTATAAATTTGTATAACAATGTCTCAAATACGTCATATAAGATCCTTTCCAAATCATTGATAATTTAAGCAAACTTTATAATTACTCAAGTCTTCCTTACAGGTAATTATTTCATTAGTACCATATTTCCATTACATAGAAATTTAATCGAAAGTAAGAAATGTGCTATCCAATTAACAGAAAGTAATTTCATCCCAAATCACGCCATGAATTAAATAAAAAATACCAAAGAAGAAATTAATGAAAGTGAAAGGTTTAAGGAAGTAATTTATTTTGTGTAACGAAATAAATTCATTCAAAAAATTCAAACGAAGGAAAATGATTAATCTAAATAAAGTGGATTGCATTCAATGTAATGACAAATTATTTTTTACAATAACTGAAATATTTAAACATGAAACAATTTTTTTGTTATATTTTACAGTTTCGGTATTAAATGAGAAGCAATCTTTTTAATTCAAGCTAGCCGATCATAAATGAAAATAAAATTATAATTGAAGTATTTCTGTGTGACTTAATTGGAAATATTTTAGCAGTGAATAATACAAAACATTACTTTGTGAAAAATCTTTTCGTTAATTATTAATTAAGTAATTTAAGCTCATTTCAAAAGAATTGCAATCAAAGTTAAAACAGATTTCACTTATGATTTGTTACCTTTAAGATTACTGGACAGGATTTAATAAAATCAGGTGTGTATATAAAGGATAAAATACATACAAATGTACCATATAATAATTAGGGTACAAGCATATGATCGCGTGTACGGCACATTAGTGCAGGAAAGTCTAAAAGAGAGTTATATGAGGAAATAAAACAATGGATTAATAAGGAATATATAGTATATTACTGATATAAATATACAGCTTTACCAACGAGAATACATGCAGAAACGAGACAGCTATGAGTCCCTTTGGTAGTCTTTACCCTATAACCAAGGATATTATTTCAGAAAACTGATAGTTCCAATAAGTGGAAGGTGTGTTGTAATTGTTCTCTATGTGGTTAAGGTCCTGCGATTTGGATGTTAACCTATCTAAAGAATGTCCTCTCTGCCCAGAAATACTTGAGTACGATGAACCCTACGTGGAACAAGTACTGTCATCTATAAGAATGAAATCAGAGCTAATTTCACCATTGAAAAAGACGAAAGTAGGTTTCCAAGATAAAATCTCAAAGCCCTTGTTAGACACACGGATGTCCATGCGGGCCATATAATATGATGCTTGGCCATACCATGCAACCTCCGTGGCAATACCGGTCTTTTTTTTACCATTTGGAAGAGTTGTAGTGGATTCTTGGTTCCATCCAGATGAAAGGTTGTTGATATTTAGTGAATTTGGACTCATCAGGGAATATAACTGTTACCAAATTACCTCTACTCCGAGGATGATGCTTTGTATTTTAAATGTGTTATGAGGTGCATAAAAGTGAGAGGGACGAAGGAACAGATTTACTTGCATACAGATCTTTTGCATTCAGTAATCTGGAAACAGAAACATTTGAAGTTGCATGAATTTTACGACACAACTAAGAAACTTTTACACTCCGTTACATATCATAATAAAAGACTTATAGATTTTCATTGGTCATAACGGCTGTTGGACGACATTAGCAACGCCCTATCTTGAAGGATTTGGTCTCTTCAAATTGTCTCCATAAACTATGATCAAATTAAATTAAAACCTCTAGTAATCTACTTTTACGGCTACCCTGTCTTAAGTTCCCTATTATTTATTACCTCACGACATTATAGAAACAGTTACGATTACAAATTTTAAATGTTTGCTTTAGAATTTCAAACGAATGTTACAAAAAAGTTTCTGGAGAGGAAGAAGGTACAAATCTTGGAGTCAATACATCAATTTCTTCTAAATGTACAGCTTACATGCACGTGAAAGTCTATATAAAAGAAAATAAAACTTCAATTTCATTTAGGATCATTAATGGTATCTATAACTCAATAACTTTTGAATCATTGGAATTAATATGCACAATTTCTATTCTGAAATAATTTACTTCTTAACTAATGAATTAACAAGTAAAATAAATTGTTTCCATATCATAGACAACTAATTGCTCCATGTAATGAAAATATTTTCTGAAATCAAATTGCAGTTTTTAATTTCTTCTAAACTTAGCCCTTTATTGTAGTACGAAATTAGAAAAGATAATGTTATCTTTTGAATTTATTTTATTGAATAAGTGTATTATGGAATTTATATCTTAATTAATAATTTTTTAACCAATATTGAACTGAATAATTTCAAGTAATTCTTATGATTCAGAATATTATATTCATATTATCTAAAAATTATTCGTTATTCATCACATATTTTCCATTTTATAAGTGATTTTGATCTCTTACTTTTAAAAATGCAGTATGAAATAATTTAACATAATATGTAATCTCATACAAAATAATACATATCACGTTAAAATCAGAATCAATAGAAGTTTACAAGGAAAGAGAAACAAAAGCAAAACATACATTGCATCCTTACATTTTGCTAGTTTCGATTCGAACCTTATGTTAATTTTTTTAAATATATTTTTAAATCACTATCTTCATTTAATGTTAAAGAAAGGGATTTTATATGTTCAACATTTTTCTGATATAAAAATATTCCCACTTGAATAATATATTTCGACTTCATCAAAACTCGTATAACTAGGTTAATGTATTTTTATATACTCTTACTTTCTGTATAAAATCCTTCTCTTTTATATATATTATGTACCGTCTTTTGTAACCAAACTTTGAATACCGGATTAATTTTGCTATTTTATGTGACAGAATTAAAAAAAAATAGCATACATTGTGAACATTTCTACATTTTAAGGCAGTAGTATGATAGAATGATACATATATCATAATCATTTGAACTCAATTTTATGATAGGAAATCCTTTTGTTTGAACATACAGGGGTTGGACAAAAATATGGAAACACCTTTAAAAAAACATGTTTCTTTGCTTAATATGGTGTAGGAAACCCGTTGGCATCCAAAACAGCTTGCAGTCTTCTCGGAATGGATAAATACAGTTCCTGTATGTGTGCCAAGGGAATATTATACCATTCTTCCTGCAAAACGGTGGCTAGTTCAGATAACGATGTTGGCGGTGGATAACGAGAACGCACTTTCCGTTCCAATGTAGACCACAAAGGTTCGACAATATTCAGGTCTGGTGACTGTGGTGGCCAGGGGAGATGGGACAAATCCTCCTCGTGCTCAGAAAACCAGTCCTGGACAATGTGAGCTGTATGAACAGGGGCTTTGTCGTCTTGGAAGACACCATCACCATCGGGGAACAAAGTTTGTACCATGGGATGAACTTGATCTGCCAAAATGTTCACATAAGTCTTGGCAGTCATGTGCCCTGACACAGTTATCATAGGGCCAGAAGAGAACCACGATATGGCTGCCCAAACCATAACAGAACCCCCGCCATGTTTCACTCTTGGCAACAAGCAGTCTGTATTATAGGCTTGAGATGGCGTTCTCCAGACGTAAACTCGGCCAGAAGTGGGAAACAATGTGAAAGAAGACTCGTCAGACCATATTACACGCTTCCACTGCCCTATAGTCCAGGCTTTATGACTTAAACACCACCTTTTCCTGTTACGGGCATTAGCATCACTGATGAGTGGCTTCTCTATTGCAGCACGGCCAGAAATTCCCTGTTTATGAAGCTCCCTTCTAATTGTTTTGGTACTCAAAGGGTTCTGTAACACAACATTCATATCAGCAGTAACTTTTGCAGCTGTGGTCTTCTTATTTTTCGTCACAATTGCCCTTAATGATGGTCTGTCACGATCACTCAGCACACACTTTCGTCCGCGCTGTGATTTAGCAGATGATGTTTTTCCGCTTTTCAAATATGCGGAATAAATCTTCGATACAGTACCTCTTGAAACACTAAACACCTCGGCTACCTTGCTTACGGAAGCACCTACCATACGTGCTCCAACAATTTGCCCACGTTCGAAGTCTGTTAACTCTGACATAATGCAATGACAACCTCACATAACAGTACTCCGACAACAACTGAACTGTTTAGCACATTTACGAAGTTGTATAGGTGGCGTTAGTAGTCAAAAACGCCAGCGCCACCTACATATTTCATTAAAATCAATCTTTCTTTTCAAACATGCATTTTACAAGGTGTTTCCATATTTTTGTCCACCCCCTGTATGTTCTGAATTTAAAAGCTGTATGAAGATAATCTTTTTTACAAAATGACAATGTACTTGAAAATAATTTTTTGAGTTTAACAATACGAGTATTATATAACATGAAATTTTTCGTACATCAATTTATCCTAATTAAATATTAACTAAGAAAACTGGATAAAGATCATTCTTTATTTTTTTTTTATTTCAAACATTGTAAATTTTCAGAACACGAAATGATTTTAAAAGTATGGATTAAAAAATAACCTTACTGCTCAAAATTTTATACGTAACAATTTCAAATTAAAGATTCGCTTGTCATAATAGCGTACTTTTAGGATGAATATTTTTTTCAAGAATTTTTAATTTCACTCTAATTGTTATACATATCAATTTTTAACAATTTTTATTCGCGATTTAATACGAATTATTTTTTTTAATGGTTTCCATTTTAATTTCAGCTGTTGAAATCACATTATTTCTTGGAGGAAAACATATGCTCTCAATATTTCAACTAATTTAATAATCATTATTCACTGTGAGTTCATTAGAGGTTTTTGAAATGTCAGCATCGTCTCTTGTAACAAAAAGGCAAAATACTTTCTACTCAATTTTTTGTTTAAAAACCAAAATCATAAGGAAACCAAGTATTTTAAAAATGAATAAATTGGTCAAATTACAGCTTAAATTTTAAAAAAATTCTGAAAGTAATAAGAAAATGCATATTCTGTTTGTAGGAAAGATTGCATTCAAACACAAAACATTTTATACCCGTATTTTGATTTTTTGTTTGTTTCGATGATTTATTCAAAATGCAAAATCATCATGAAAATAATAAATAAATTATGAAACAATGAAATAGGAGTTTAAATATTTAAGCAAAAATGTTCATTTTCAAAAATTCACATTCTTTTTGAATGGAAAAGAGTAAACGGTTTCTTCTCCTTTCTATTTTAATATATTCTTGTTCTTAATTTGTTCCGAAGTGGTTCCTAGAATATTTGTTTTACATTTTCCTTTAACATTTGTATGCAGAATTATTTCCCCTTAATACCATTCATACTAGAATATTACTTGTGCTCACTAATATCTTTCAAATGGAGGTTATAATTAAACACTTTCAATGAATCAACTGAAACATATTTTGTAGAAAGTCAGAAAATATGAATCAATGCTTCAGCTACACTCATGTGTCTCTTTACAACATAATAAAGCTTCACATGTTTCTTATTCATACAGAATAAATCATCAATAATATCTATAGCAGGACAAAGACATGAAATAATTCTAAAACTATTGACAAGAGTAATTGCATCTGATTACCTAGAAAAGCATTTAAAATTCAGTGAACATGTTTATATCAAATTATTATAGTATAAAATTAAGTGTTTGCAACTTTTTGATATAAATAGTACTATGTATTTAATAATGTGCAACAATTCGGTAAATATAATAAGCATTTAATTTGGTAAAAATTAAGCAGATTCATCATACAGACATATTAAGCAGAACATTTAGGTTAATATATTTAGCGTATTTATTACGTTGACTCATATATTCAGCAGATTCACACAGATGATATATTCAAGAGATTAAATTGGTTGATAAATCCATCCGGTTGATTTAGCATGTATAACTAGAAGATTGATTTATTAGATATATCCTGCAGTTTGGTTCAATGAATGCATACAGATGCAGTATACATACCATATTCAGCACTTTGATTTAATAGATACTATATTAAGCAGATTGATTCAAACGATAGATTCATCATATATCTTCAGTAATTATATTCATCAGATCAGATTTATTCTACAGGTATATTCATCATATTGATTCAATAGATATATTCAACAGGCTGATTGAGTTGCACGAGATAAAACCACTTTGCAAAAAGTGATCCAGTTGTTTTACATATATACTCTTTCTAGTAAAATTCTGTAATAAATTCTTGCTTTACTGAAATGTTATAAACTATTATGCAAGTGTCAATCGTTGATTGAATAAATCTCTAAAAATACAATTTCATTCACTGCATCCACTAAAAATGTTAAGAAATTATTAAATGAGTAAAAACAACTAGTTTCTTTTCCAAAATCATAAGGATAATTGCATTAATTAAAAAAAGACTTAGCTGCACGATTTCTAACCAAATCAACATTTATATGCAACTATTTTTTTTTATTTCTTAGTATTACTTTACTTTATAATTTTGAAAGGCGACTTATGATGCTCAATTGAATAAACGAGTATTATAATAAGATGATAACTGTCCAAATTACGTCCTTTTCCTGGTCCTAATGGAAAATTTTATCTTTTAAAACAACGTCGTAAATTCTGATATTAGACAAAATAGCCAACCCTAGTTATCAGCTTTATAACATGTCTCAGAAACATTACCCTTGCCACACACAATAATCTCAAAACCGAAAACGATTAAGACTTTTATTAGTTAACATAAAAATTTTAATACACAAAAAATGTCTTTATTGCTCAAGTAATTAAAAACTAAAACGTACCAGAGTCTAGAATAAAATATTTAATTTTTTTTAAAAAAAATCCGTTGGCTTTCTTTTAAGGATGAAATGATTTTATATCACATAGAGATAATGCAACGACATGTATAACACATTCATATGAAATATAAAAAGAAAACAGACTTTTTTTTCTTTGAAAATAATTGGAAACAAATAACTTGGACAGTTGCTTAAGGAACTAAAATGTCTTTTAGCTGCAGGTAATGACTTTACGAAAACAATTAATGAATGGAATACATGAACTGAAGTCAAATTACAACACTACATGGGTTTATAATCTTTTTTATAAAAGTGCTTCCAGAAATATTTTCATTTGAAATATTTATTTTGTTTTCCTATATCTAGTTTGTTATACATATTTGTTTCAATTTAAAATTTAATAGATTTGTCTTTTCATAGAATCGCTATCTATCTGTGGTTTGAGTTTTACAGTTTTAAGATATCAATACGATTGAAGATTAAGAACTTTGCTTTAGAGTTATTTTTAATAATATCTCAAAAATAAGGGTGTTTAATTTTTAGTTTCTTTGTTTTTGCTTGTTTTTCCTTTTTTATGATTAGTGTTTCAGAGGATTATAAAAATTTTAGATATCTGCATTTATATTACTTTTTGCTAAGTAAAAATCAAACTATTTGAAAATACTGAAAAGTTGTCTTCTACGCATTTACTATATATATATATATATATATATATATATATATATATACAAGGAGCGATCATTAAACAACGAGACAGACGCTGCTACAGGAGAAGTACGCTTGCTCTAAATGCTAGCAACCAACAGCTGTTTAGTGTGAAGCCTTCTCTTTCGAATGCAATGCATCTCTCTACTTAATCAAATCCGTATATCTGTAGTTTTCATTCGCAATAGAGTTATTTTTGTTTGTTTCGCCCAAAAAATGATAAGTGAACAACGAATTGATTTAAAATTTTACATGAAACTTGAAAAAGCCGTTATTGAACATTATAATTTATTGAAAAAAATGCATGGCGATGAATGTTGACTGTTCTTCGATGAATGTTCACTGTTCACTGGCGATGAATGTTCATTACATGCACGTAAGTTTGAATGGCTCAGGCATTTTCATGATAATCGTGAAGACGGTGTAGAGTATTCAAGCCCTGGTCACCCTTCCACATCAAAACCGCATGACAATACGGAAAAAAATCGGTAATCTGGCTCGATCTGACCATTGGTTTTATATTCATGCGATTGCTGAGACTGTAGGAATTGACAAAGTATCCGTATGGCAAATTTTTCACTAAGATAATGCGCTGGCTCAATCTACGTTGTCTGTCAAGAGGTTTCTAGCCAAATAAAGCATCCCATTATTAGACAATCCACTTCATTAGCTGCATCTTGACCCATGCGACTTCTATCTATTTCCTGAGGTAAAATATATATTAAAAAGAACAGGATTTGAGTCATTTAATCCGTGAATGAGAATGCGGCATGCGTCCTAAAGGATCTGACAGAAGACTCACAGCACTGCTTCAACCAATGGAAGATTCGCATGAAGTGTTATCGGGCTAGATAGGCATAGAGGAGGGCTGCGTATTGAGGTTATAATAAGTAAATATGTATGATATAAAAATAAAATGTTTTACAACGTCAGACTTAGACTTGTTATTTAATAGCCACACCTCGCATATATATATATGTATATATATATATATATATATGCGTGTGTGTGTGTGTGTTAATAACATATTTGTCTTCAAATTTTTTCTTAGAAATATATCTATAAAGTTAAAGGAATTAATGTGTTTGAATAAGATAAATAGGCTTTTTAAAAGGAAAAGAAATTCTATTAAATTCTGTGCATATTTCTAGCATATATATTTTATACATAATGTATTATAAAAAGCATTACAAGTGAATAGTAAAGACATATTATACATTATTAAATAGTTGTTTTACCAACGAAGGGAATTTTCATGTCAATGAAAGCACATTAACACCTGAGTACGACACATTGGTAATAGAAACACAAGAAAAATAAGGTAAGACATGTTTAATGAAACAAGATATGCAACAAGTGAATACAAATTATGCTTTTTTCTGTCATTTTCTCCAAAGAGAAAAAGAGAGACATTTTTCTTGCTTCGAACTTTTGAAACATGTCATTGACCTTTTAGATGAGTCTTCTTTTACACAGGCATTTATTGTTTGCTAAGATCAGTGAAGAAAAAAATTATTTTTTTATATTACTATGAGTTGTTTTAATCGAATAAAACAAAAGAAAGCGGTATTTTGCTGATAAACATTTGCTTTGAGTGGGTGCAGTAGATGTATCCATTTCTTTAATTGAGAAGAAATTGGTGTTTTATCTTTATTTTTTCTGTATTCGTAAGAAAGGTTATTTTTAATGTTATATTTTAAAGAAAAGTCTGAATGTTCTTATAAAATAAAGGTAGTTCAACAATTTAATGGTTTGAATCTAAGAAAAAAGAGTGATTTGGTAAAGGTGGGAATACATACAATACAAACAATAATCATCACATATTTCATAGTATAAAATGAAATACAAACTCGTCAGTATATTTCGAAGCGGCCACTAAACAATCATTAAAACGACAGTCCTGTTGTGATTTATCGAGAGACAAAGAACACATTTCCCGCAAATTTAACCTGGGAAAAAAGAAAAAACCACAAGTAAATTAATGTCGCACTGAATAAATCTATGATGTTATTTCAACGTACAACTGTTCTAACATTACCATAGAAGCAACACGGAGTATCATAGAGGAATCACGTACGTACAATGAGAGATGGTTGCCAATATCGAAAGCGTTTGTGCGCTTTAATCAGTCCATCTGCGAAATGGCATTCTTTCTTGGTTTCCGGTCTGAAGCAAGTCGAAAAAGGATTGCCTTCAGTTTCTTCATTCCTAGGTTATATTTCCATTTATTGATGTTAATTTTCTTCCGATTAATTACAACAGGAATGCTGTTTTCACATTTGGGGAGCGGCCATCTCAAAATGCACTACTTTCAGAACGCAATACCACGCAATGCAAACGTGTTTCATTTTAGAGCAGGTATTCGTTGATGAAAACTGTTTGTATCGGGGTGCAAATAACAGTGTCGTTAAAATCTCTCTCTCTTTTCTAAATCTTCTTTTATATTGAATGAACTTCATTTAAATTAGCCTTTTTATATGAAAAAGGCTATTAAAATAAAAGAAGTGTTATGATGTTGCGAAAATATGTAAAGAAAATTACATTTCTTACTTTCGAATAGAAATTTCATTTATTAAAATACTAAACGCACTAAATATGCCTCTTTAACTTAACTATAAATTAGAGGAAGATCATATGAATATTATAACATCTATTTTTAACTTTTATATTGAGATTTGAAATATATTGAGAAAAATTGAGAGAAAATTTAGGAAAAACACACACTTAACTACGGAAATGAGCTATTGTTTGAGTGTGTCAGGACATGCTATGAATTATGGAATACTATGTTTAAGATTCTTTATTTCTGTGTTATATATTTTTTCAAATTATTAGTAGATCTTAAATTTTTTATGTGCCTAATAATGATATTTTATTCATTCTGTAGAATTATAAAGAATTGTTTATTCTGCCCAAAAAGATTTCCTCCCTCGTAATTGAATATAGACAAGATTTGTGAGACATATTTGCAATAAGGTATCAATTTAAAAAAAAAAAAACTATTACTCAATAGGGTTCCAAATATTTCATGCTTCTATAAAAGGTACTTATGCATTTAAAAATTTTTTTTTTCTAATTAATACATAAATTTTAAGAAATGTTTTTTTGTATGAAAAAAGAAAAAAAATTAAAATGTTTACAAAAAATTACAAATTTCTACAATATTTTCAAAGAAAATATACAGTAATATTATTTAGAAAGCTATAATTTGTGCATTGTGTTCTATATATGAAGAGTAAAATGGGTTTTATATTTATGGAATATTATTTTTTAAAAATAGTACCAAAATCCAAATACATCTGAAAAATCATGTTTATATTCAACTCAAAGGAAACCTTTTTGAGTAAAAATATACTTTTATAATTTCAATAAAATGATTAGAATATCATTACTATACACAGAAAAACCTTTAGCTCTACGTATAATTTTCAAACATAAATGTCACCAAATGAAAGAATCTGAAATTTGGTAATTTACTTCCCTTCCCGCGACTCTTTGTACCCTTGAGGCTAAGTTCTGATCCTGAATGTTTACTCTAAGGAACATATATATTAGTTTACAATATCATCTACATCTTATTTTAACCGCATGCTTGGGTCAATCACTATGCAATACTCCATGATGCAAAGATATAAATATTAATGATGCATTTATATTTTAACAAATATTTAACGATTAAGTCCTACGAAGTGAAATATTCTGATTATATTGTCGTGGAATCTTTAAAAAGAATCAAACTGACGAAATCAATTCTCATAGAAAATATTATTCAAAACAATATTTCTTCGAACCATTTATTCAGTTGTTCTCTGCTAGTGTTAATAAATAATTTAATTATTTTCTTAAGTAGAAATGAATGAAAAATCATATATAAAGGTCATATATAAAGGATAGAAAAATGAATATATATTCATTTTTCTATCCTTTATTAAGTTTTAATAAATGTAAGCAAAAAACAGTGAAAATAAAAATTTGAAATGTGAATTAAGATTGTTCTCAGTAGAAACGTGCGTTTTATATCTCATTTTTTCCATTTCTATTTACTTCGAAATCTATTTCCATTACAATGGAATTTATAAAGAGCATTCTATTATAATATTATCAAAATTAACGCATTATTTCTTACGCTTTGAATTAATGAAGTTGTAAATATTGTTATATAGATTTAAAAATGCATAATTTATAAGACAGCTTATTACTTAAAAAGTAAGTATATGTAAGTATTCTTTTAATTAAAAATATTATCTTGATTAAAAGTAAATGAGTTCTGTGACGATTATTTTGACTTATTTGAAAGGATTACTTCAATTACAATATTGAATTAAAATATTTTATTTTATAAAATTATGTTATAGCGTAATGAATAAAAAGGATTTTAAAAAAAGTATCCTGATTGTTTTATATTGTAATTTTAGAAAATATAATGAAATTAATCATTAAAATAAATCAACGCACCAGAAAAAAACATACAACAGAAAGTATTAGATACTTTTTCAGAAAACAAGATACTTAATTTTTAAAAAAAATATGAATTCATAAGCGTCTGGGAAATATTTATACTATAATTTTAGTATAAACTACATTAAAATGACATTTTTTTAAGTATAATTTTTTTTCTTACTTTTTCATCTAATGCACAGTATTTTAATTGAAAGAAAGTAACAAATTCCATATTATATTGTTCTATATTTCAACGTTGTGAAAATTTAAAATTATTTAATTTACTAATGAAATAATTGTATGCTCATTTTCTTATCCAGGAATCCTGCTCGATTTATTTACTTCTCTATCGAATAATAAATTTAAGATTATTAAACAGATTATTATTTCAGGAAAAAGAAAATATAGAAAAGTAGTAAATGAGATATGTAAATTTATGATATATCATAAGTAATTAAAAGCAATGCTCATATTTTCAAAATATAGGATAAAGACTGTGTATTAATTTTGTAAACTTCGTCAAAAAATAACATATATATGTAGAATGGGGGTTGATGGAGATTGTTCATCCCGAATCTACGATAGTATGCTCTTACGCATTGGGCTGGTTGTCTAGGGGGGTAATTTCGGATTCCATGTAATGTTGTCGATGATATTCAAGGATGAAGCTTGCAGTAGTTTTACTCGTTTATTAGGAGAGATGATGAAGAGTGAAAAGTATTTACACTTTGTTATATATACAGGTAGTAAACAGTTCTTCCGAGACGGATAGATGGCTGCCTCATTTAACCCATATTGGCGATGGAACGCGCTCGGGCGTTTGAAGTTTACTTCCGACGCGGGTAGCGAAGGAGAAGAGAAGCGGAGAAAGTGGCGGCAAAAGAGAGAAGAGAGCGCGAAAACGAGCGTCACATAGTTTTATTCTCGGATAGGTGGCGCTGCATGAGCTTATCACATGACTCTTGAATCGTGGCGACATCTATTGAGTATCGGAGGAACTGGTTTTACAGTAGATTGAAAAAATAAAATTAATTGCATAATAATAATTGGATGGAAAATCCTACATATATATATATATATATATATATATAGGTTCTCTGCTCATTATTTTATCATGGTCCAACATTTCAAAATTCATTCACAAACCTTTTTTAAATGAAACATTTCTACAAATTGTTAATTTATGATGATATTTTTAAAGTATTATAAGCATCTGAAAAAAAAAAAAAGATAAACTCTTTACATTGAGAAAGTAGTGTTCAATCTTCATTCTTTTTACCTACTTCATAAAAATAATTGTGCAGGAATAAATAAAAATAAACGTAGGAAAATCTTAAAATATATAAATTATAATATTAAGGCATAAATAAAAATATATGTAAATGAACGAGTTAAGATAAGAGCTTTGATTGTTCATCAACCATGTTTAGAATGAAATGAATAGTACGTTGATGTGTCTTGACACAATCATATCCAATAAACGTACTGCTTAAATTTATTCCCATCCCTTCCTGCATTCTGTGACACATTATTGGATTATAACAAGTCAACGCTGTGTGAGTTTAGTATCATTGATGACAACGTTTTCATACCTACTATTTGAATAATTGTATCTAAGTAGAATTGACAGCTTCAATCTCTGAAAACATTTAACTTAATAAGCGGTTGTAGGATGAATTGTAATTAAGATATTTAAATTTTGCTCTAGTGTAATTCTTCGCAAGTATTCTGGTACCAAAATATTTCAGTAATAGAAAAATATCATGGAATTTAGAAATTTAAATTTAATATAAATATTGTTAAACAAAAAATATCTCTGATTTATTAATACGATAGTTGTAACCATTATCAAAAGTAGCCTTCCAGGTTTATACAGTTACCAAATATTCAAAACCATGTAAACATTGTAGATATATATTTTAATTTATGCACAGTTGATAATTGCTGAGAAACAAATTCAATGACTTACTTGGATAAGAATTCAGTTCAAAAATTTCCTTTGATACATAATATAATTTGAATTGATTATTTCAGATATCAAAACTGATGACAATGATACAGCATTCTGGTCAGCAAATTTATTTTAAATATTGGCACCTGTTCCACCAAAATTTACTGAATACAACAAGCGGGATACCTTATTCTAAAAATTAATTGAATTATAAAGTTAATACATGAAATGTACAGAAACATAGTAATTGACAAAACATAGCTGGAGTTATTAAAAAAATTAAGACGTTTGGGAGTGTTCATTTTGCGTATTACGTTGTCATTAGACTTTTCAAAAGATTCATTTTATGAAATCTAGCTCTTTGGATAAAATAAGTTTTATTCATTTGAAGAAAGAGATAAAACAATATAAAAATGAATAATACTATGTGGAAGCGATTTATTCGCATATATTGTTATAATAAAACATTTTATCAGAAGTTATTCATCCACTTTTAACGAATACTACATGCATGTGAATACTTTAAATTGAATATGTATAAATGTAATATTATTATTATTATCTATTTGTTATAATAAGTACAAATTAGGAATTGTCGATTTTTTGGTAGCCAAAAAAATCAATAAAAGTTTAATATTCAACTATCTTTAATAGTTATCGTAATTAAAAAAAATCATATTAAGCTGTACTTCTCGAATGTTTCGATTTAGTTGTATAAACCATTTGATTATTTTTAAATCTGAATTGAATGTCTTCAATTACTAGTAGTTTACCCATATTTTTCTAAAACCATTTTAATTAGAAATTATTTATTATATCTGTATGAATATTGGATGTATTAACCAGATTTAAATTGTCAATGCTCTTTAGAAAGTAACTGTTTTAAAGAAAACTGGCTCTTTTTTTTAAAGGTATGTTCTTTAAAATAGTATTAACAATTGCATCAGACCATTTCACTTGAAATAAAATGGAACAATCTAGTGAGGGTAAATAATCAAAAGTAGCTAACACATACAGAACTTTGATTACACATTAATGTTTCAAAAAGTTTGTTAAAACAAGTGAAATTATTTTAAAGAATTTTCATTATTTTCTGTAATGAATATTTACCTTGACGTTTTCCTTTTTTAACCCGTATTTTTTATGCAAGCTTTTATTTAACATACTATATTCATACATGTAACTGTAAAGGAAAATATATGTATTTTCAAATAAAAATGTGTATATAATTTGCATAAATTTTATACTAAGGTTTTGCACGCATTTATTAAACTTACGTAATTGCATTTTGTCTTAAATGTCCTAACTTCATAGTTTTAAATAAAAAGAAATAAATCAAATGTAAAATCCAGCTTTTATTTAAAGATGTACTAAAAGGTAAAAGGAAACATTTTTTTAACAGAAAATAATACTTAATTTATAAATATGTAAGATGTTGACACTTTTGATCTTATATAAAAGCAAGTATCTATGGTTCTCAATTTATCAGTACTCAATTTATAAAGTATTTTAGCTAAGCATAAGCTGTTATACACTATTTTACACTAAAAATATTATTATAACTTTTAATCTATCTTCAAATTAAAGCTTTGTTATAATACGTATTAGACTGTATTCTTCTATTTAAAATTATTTTATTTTGATAGCTTTATAAATCTGTTTACTATCACGTACATTGAATGATAGTATTATTCGAATTTCATCTCGCTAGATCGGAGGCGAAAAAAATTTCACGTTCTTGTCCCAGTCTAAACATACAGGCTTCTTCCATTCAAAACTCTGCCAAATTTTAAGCAATAAAAGAAAAAAAAAACGATTATTCTATATCATACGAATTATTAAAATAAATATTAAACTAAAAGCAAACAACAAATTTTAAAATTACAGTACAGATATTAGGCTAGAATACTACTTTTCAAAGTAATTATTGACAAATTAAAATATAATTTTGGTGCTTATAAAATAATTTTTGCAAAACTTTTATCTCGTGAATTTATTCTGTTCTTTTATTATGTTATTAATAGAAAGTGAATAAGTAACTTTCTATGTTTTATTGATGTCAACAAAGGTGTACCTTGGTATTTACACATAAAAATAGAATAATGCTTTTGATGTTTATTTACAGAATCTATGTCCATTTTCTTTTATCAAATTGGATTACTTTACTTTTCATTAACACTGATTCCATATGTTAATATATATTGTAATTGTTTATTAACGTCGAACTTAGAAGACTATTGGTGACGGACCTCGTAATACTGAACCTCAGTCAAGTGACGAAGGTGATATCTGAGCCACTTCTATACTTCCACAACACGCCAACAGGATGACTAAAACATCAACCATATGTAATGTACGTCAGTCCAACTACTCAGCGAATCTTTAGTAGCAACAGGACTTGAAACCTCGATTGGACGAAAACAACGCCGGCAGCAAGTCCTTGGTCATGACCACAAGGTTACCACGACCACTTTAAAATATATATTATTCTTGATAGATAAATAAAATCTACATGATTTACTAAAATTGTTCGAGTAACAGCTTCTGGTTTTCCAATATCTATATATATATACAAGCGAAAAACCACTGACTCATCACGAGATCTCTAAACCTATATAACCGAATGACTTGAAATTTAGCATAGTTACTCATTTTGCAATGTAGACTCTCACTAAGAACGGATTTTACGGAAGTATTATTCAAAATGCAAATTTCATCCGTTAATCTACTCTTATCCATCGGTTATGTGATTTTTGGTCAGTTTATCGCCAAAAATGAAATGACCGACGCCAAACGGAATATACTTTTTCATATGTATACTGTGTATTGTCACCAGTTAAGTTACTTGTTGAGATTTGCGCGTGTGGAAAAATACCAATTAATTTTATATTGAAGCGCTGATGGAGGATTGGCAAGATTTTGGCGAAGAGGCTCTTCATGCGAAGTTTTGTGCATGTCGAAAATAGGAAATTTACATATTTAGCGATAGAAATAAATCAGTTTGGAATCCTACGGTTGGTGAAAGTGTAGTTTAGCTCCAAACCTGAGAGGGATTTTGAAAAATACTAAAATGGCGACTTCTTACGGTGTAGCGCACAGGCAAGACAATCTTCGTTTACTGGAGGACCTCTCTACATGCATGAACGAACTCAAGAGGCTATGACATACGTAAGACATTTTGGCTGTCCCGACTTGCACGACTTTTTTTTAAGGATTGCAGTCACTTGAAATCCTAAATGGTCAGAAATCAAAGATGTCTTGAGGAAAGGATTTAAATTTTATGATAGACTCGAGATTGCGAGGGTATTTCATTTGAAAGCTAAGCACATGATGAATCTTCTGACAAAATGTTGCATCTTTGGCAGTAAATTTCTTAAAAATATAAATTTAGATTATCATTAACATTTTAAAAATTGAAAATTTTCTTGATATTTTACGTATAGGTTCCAAAATATTATACTATCGTCTGTCCAACGAAGCGGGTGGGTTTCAGCTAGTTTTCTATAAGATCCAACTTTCCCTTCGTATCTAGAATAAGATTTGAAAGATATTAAATTTTTCAGTTTATTAATTCTTTTTTTTTAATCTTTCAATTTCTTATTTCTTTCAGACATAAACATTTTAATTTCTTACTTTTTTTACATACCATCCAATTAGTGCCCTAGTAGACTAGTGGTCATCGTCGCGGACTCACTACAGATGGATTTTATCAAGTCGTGTTAAATCTATTAAATCTCAAAGTCCACCCGCTGGAGTGGTGTTGAAGCTACGAAAGAGAGGTATCAGCTTAGGTGTTGTCCTGGTCCCTTGATCGAGCTTCAAAATCACGTGGTTCGTTGCCGATAGCCCTCGTGTTGTTTATAGTGCAATGTTAATGAAACCAATCAAGCATCATCCAATTACATGTTTTAAATATTGCACATTAGACCCTTGAAGTTGATATTTAAAGTTTAATTATTTTAGTGTTTATCAGCAAAAAATATTCTGAAATATTTAAAAAGAGCATATGTTATAAAATAAATAAATATTTTTTTCATAAAATGTAAATTATGTATTAAATTATCGATAGCTTTAATTATGAAGTGGAAATTCAAGTCATAATTCTTGTTCCGAGTTCCTTAAAAATTAAATATCGACTCTTATTCTTTATTTCCCCCTGAAATATTATGTCTAATGACGCAGCCTTAATAAACTGATACAGTATTACCAGCATTCGGTTTTTGAAACATCCAAGTGATAACATTTCATTACTTTTAATATTATAACTACAATAGATTCTAAAGAATAGAAATTTTCTTGTAATCAATGTGAAATGAATCTTTTTTTGTTGATGTTTTTTTTTCTTTTTTTGTCTCTCAGAGTCCAAATACAGGCTTAAGGCTAAGGACTTAGATTTTTAGATATAATTCTCTAAAATACAGGTAAATGTTGTAAACTAAATTATTTTGGTTTATTATTTGCTCTTCATATATTTTAAAATAGTCAGATGAAATGTAAACTTTAAATGATGAAGAGAAATTATGAAGCAAGGAATTTTTTTTTCATTATTTATTAAAAAGAACATATATAATTACTACTCTAATATTATTGGAATATGTTAAAATATAATACTATATTATAGGCAAAATTACAAGATTAATGCTGAAATAGTAGCATATTTTTCGTCTCGTTGCTTGGTATATATTTACTATAAATGTAATGATTAAAAAAACTCATAACAATATTTGAACTTAGAAAAAGTATTTACGCTATTTTTTCCATTACTGTTTCTTAAAACAGTTTCAGCATTTACCATTCTTTTGAAAAGTAAAGATTTACAATATTAAAGTGAATTTCCTTAAGTTCTTGACAAGGGAATACTTCAAAGTACTAATCATACAATGCTTACGGGGAGAAGTAAATCTAAGGTGCTCCTACACTGAATGCCATCCAAAATGCAAGATCAAGAAAGACATGAGACATCAAAGCTAAATTCTTTGGAGATATAACACACAGTACAACATGAAATATTTGAAATTACCGCCTCCTAAGAGGTGAGAAGGACAATGAAATCATTAACAAGATATGCTGTCATGATAGGCAATAATCGCAGCTACGCAACTCGACATTGAATACTTTGGATGTCTTGTTGGTTATGCAACCCCCTCTGCCTCCATACGTTGCCAAGATTGATCCGGCTCAGCAGAGGGTGGTAAATACCAAACCAGTTGTTCTTGAATGTTTGACTGGAAGTGTTCTATAAGTGGTAAGTCGAGAGAATATGTAAGCCAAGGCTGCAATATAGTCTGTTCAGTGAAGTAGTCTTAAACATTACGTGTCAAGTATTGTATGTCATTGTTTTGTTTGGAATGGGGCATTAGACGGATTTTTAAGGTAAAGGAGGAAAACAGGCTCCAGAATCATTGAGGTAGAATTAGCTGGCTTTGTACAAACAATGCGTACTAAAGAGGATATGGGAGAATGAAATCCAATACCGCCTCAAACAATAATAACTGGTGCAAGACCATTATTCGATGGATAAGGTAATATTCGAGCAACCTCTCTCTGCTATTTCTGTAGACTGAAATCCGACAACCGTAAGGTTGCAAAAAGAATTCAGACATGTTTTCGATCCTTAGCTGCTAAAGACCCGCCATGTAGCCGGGGCTGATGTACTTTTAATCTGTAGGGGTCCAAAGTCCTCCCGTCTGCGAGGAAAAAAAGTTAGGAGAGGGGTGTGTGCCAACTCAGGTGTCGTCCTCGTCACTTGACCGTGGTTCAAAATTACGAAGTCAGTCACCAATAGCTATCGTGTTGCTTCTAGAGCTACATTAATAAAACTAAACTAAACTGTAAAAAGAAACATTATTCGCCTATAAAGATAATGTTCAGTCATTCGATTGGCCATTCAATGCACATTGCAGACGCAATTACTTGTGCTACCAAGGTAAAAGTAATTACATATATTCTACAGTGATGCACAGTAACGTAATAATTGTTGTGCAACGTATCCTATTTATTGTGATATGGTTCCTGATGGGGCAGAGCGTTCCATCTCTGCCAAGCGCATAAGATGCTTGTCGTCATCTTTAAAAGTTTGACGAGGCGTATTTAAACGGTTTCGTCGGTCAGTCACTCCATTCTGCACCTAATCCCAGTTTCGCCTAAGTGGTGTTTGGATGCGGCGAACGCGATCAACAATTTCTTGAAAGGATAATCGTCGAATAAAGTGCTTTAAAAATTATAATCGAAAAATGAAGTGTTTTATGTAAAATTAATATTTGTGAGAGGTTTTGATAAAATTGTTATTTTTAATTCAAGCAAAAACATTTTTTTGGTGAAATAAATTAATAATTTAAAAAAAAAAAACTTTATGAAATTCAATTTCAGCACGAAAAATTGCAATTAAAAATGATTTTATAAGTCACAAGTAAAAAATTTTTTATTTTATAGTTCTAAAGAAATGCGAGTAGACAAAATGAAAGATGTTAAAAATCCCTTTGTTAAGTTTATTCAATTTAAAAGTTTTTGTTTTTAAATGTAATTCTTAAAGTTTATTCACATAATTTAGAGTTTAATTAAGTGTCATATTAAGGCTTTGAAAAGAGTATCAATATGAATTTACTCAAGCATATTTTCTAAATTTCTGAATGAATTTACTTACTGTTAATTTTTAATACATTATACTTAAATCTTAATACAGAGATGAGATCTTTTTGAGAAATGTGTAAAATACTAATATTATATACAAATTTATACTTATAATAATACTAAATGCCATTTTAAGTCAAGGATTACTTTTACTTGATAGTTCGTAAAGCTGAGATAAGAAAATCTCTTGACTTCATGAAAATGTAGAGGTTAAGATTTTAAATTTTTTAAAAAGATATCACAAAGTATCAAAAAGGAAACCTTGTAATCTTTAATTGTAGATAACATTAAGAAAGGAAATGAAGTTCGAAAAAAACAGGAAAGAACTCGTAGAGTGAAATTATTATTATGTTCATAAACATTTTCATGTTATTCCACTTATTTCCTATTAACCGGATGTCTCAGCATCAGTCTAGACAGAGTTAAGTTCCATTTTGCTGATCAATATAACGTCGAGGAATTATCTGCCTTATTTAACTTAATTTAAATAAAGTACATTTTTCATGAAACTCATAGCTATCTAATATTCTTTCCTTCACAAAAGGTTCTTAGATAATGCTGATTGATCTTATCAGTACAAAAACAATGATATTTTATATTAATTTTAAGGAATAATTAAGCATCCGAATCAAAGGTGATATATTATTAGAATATTACAGAAAGCGAAAAGTCGATATTGACCTGTAGTGTATCCAGGACTGATGAACGTTAAATATGTCGGGTCCCTAAGTTCTCCCGTTCACGGAGTGTGGAGATGGGGGTGTGAGCTCAAGTGTCCACCTCATCACTTGACCGAGATACAAAATTATGAGGATCGTCACCAATAGTCCTCGTGTTGCTTCTAGTGAGACGTTAATAAAACCAAACCCAAACAATAAGATGATAATGTACGCAAAATTTGAATACATACACACAGACATATATGTTTTGCTCTTATGTTATAATACATAAGAGAAGAACATGAAAACTGTTGTATTTCTAACATATATACCAAATTAAATCATCACAATATACCACATAGGAAATCGTGTTATTATTTCCGACAAATTAAGGTAAAAAAAAACAACCTAAAATGAGATCAATATCAAAAAGAACAGTCAGTTTTAATGTTCAGTATATATTGATCGAAATCTGATTTTCGAATAATTTTAACACTAGTTGTTACTATAAACTGTTTTATAAATATATGTGGCAGAAAATATCTTATTTTATTTACACAAAACATTAATTATTATTTACTGAAGAAATGAGAAAAAATTAAATTCTTTCAATAAATCAGAATATCTATTTTCCTTTATTATATACAGTCTGAAAACAAATGAAATAATTTTTGTACATAAAATACACTCGGATATAAACAGTTACCTTTCTTACTTAATTATTCCTTACATTTATGCATTATAAGGATTGATAAATGATTCTTTTTCTTTTAACCTCTTGATGTTGATATTTTAGAATCACAACTACACATCAAATGATCTCCTCGCCTCGCCACTCTCGGACATGTCTCAGTTATACAGGTAGTGCTATCAGTCTGCTTTTACGTATTTCGTAAGCCATGTAACAAAAGGGAGATGAGAAGATTCAAATCAAGTCCGACCCTCATGACCGGGTATGCATCCTCTTACGTGAAAATTTAATTATAGCATATTACATAAATTTTAATGAATTGAAATCTAATCTATAATAAATAGTAACTTACAAATAAAAATCAACAATATTCAGACATATATCCATTAGAAAGAATTATAACAAATAATATTGAAAAATAGATTTACAAATGGGGAAAAAGACAAACAGAATACAAAGAAATATGGAGTATGAAGAGAATGTCATAAATAAAAGTCATAGTTTGTAATGTAAGCGAAGCAGAGTGATATGTATGCAACCTCTGACAATAATGTTCGGTGAATAGTCTTGTAGCATTAACGTAAATAAAATATTAACAAAAGTTACCTTACTGTTTTTCTAAATAGTCATCTCCCATAACTATGCAACGCTAAAATCTGTTATCCATGTCCTGGAAACTTTGCAAAAAGTCTTCTTTTGGGAGGGAGTTCAAAAACTTTGTCACATTTCGTTGGATGTCAGGAATATCGTCAAATATCTTTCCTTTCAAAGCAAGTTTGAGTCGTGGGAATAGGAAAAGTCTGGAGGACTGAGATCTGGCGAGTATGTTATGATTTATGATCTTTTTGCACCACCTCTTTTTGTGTCAGAAACTGTTTGACAATATTGGCTGTGTGGGGGCGAACATTGTCGTGAAAAAAAAACCATGAACCTTGTTATACGTACTGGGGTCGTACTCTGCGTAGACATTTCATGAAAAGGGTCAAAATTTCAATGTACCTTATAGAATTTATCATTGTTCCGTCAGGTAGAAATTCCTTGTGGATAATACCTTAACTATAAGAAAAGGTGCTGAGTATCGTTTTGATGCGTATTTTTTCTGCTCTGACCTTTTTCCGACTAGGTGATGCAGGAGAACACCATTCCATGCTTTGCCGTTTCGTTTGAGGTTCGTACCTTAGACACCAGGACTCATCCTGAGTGACATTACAGGTCAAGAGATTTAGTGTCGCATCCGTCGTTTCGACAAATTCCTGTGAAGCCTCTAAACGTGCCTGCTTCTGATCGTCAGTCAAGTGTTGTGGCCCAAGACGACAACATGCTTTTCTCATCCCTAAATTCTGGGTAACGATTTGTCTTACGGATTCACGGTTAATCTGCCGTTCATCAACTAGCATGCGCACAGTTAATAGATGATCTTTCGTGAGTAATTTCCTCACTTTTTTAATGTTTTCGTCATTGACGGAGGTCGCCGTATTTTCGCTACAAGGGTTGTCAGAAACACTTTCCCGGCCTTCTTGAAAACGGGAGTACCACTTGAACACACTCACTTCATGGACATTGCTTGATCTTCATAAACACGTACCAGCATCGCATGAGTTTCTTTCGGTGTCTTGCTGAGCTTAAGACAAAACTTTAAATTGATCTTTTGTTCATTCATTTTCCTATTATCAGTTAAGAACTAACGCACTAAACAAGCACTTTGTAAAACAAGTCTTACACGGAACACAAACGACGCTCAACTGAACAATGGTGGAGGCATATGGTCAATATCTGCCGCTATGCAGGTGAAGCGTTTGGTTTCGCCAGTGTTTTCAGGTCGGCCGTTCTGACTTCATTCACCGAACTTTATTGTCAGAGGTTGTATAATATGGCCATGTGGGATTATTTCAGGTATTCGTTTTGGTGGGACCATCAAAAATGCCAAATATTTCTACCTGGTAGTCATCGTTAGGTTTTATATGTGTGATTTTTTATAGTCCAAGGAATTTGTTGCGCAACATTTGTCTTCGTTTTTTTCTTAGCAATCAAGTAATTTACATTATAGGCACGAGGAGGTTTCCTTCGAAGTTTGTAAGACATTTATTCTCATTCTACATTTTTTTTTTAAATGCTATGCGTAAGATTTCTCTATGGTCGTTAAATTCAAGCTGTAGTTTTTCGTCAATAAACTGCTCAATACGCCAATCAGTTTTATTATTGACCTTGATAATAAAGAGTAATTCGGCAGGTGTGCTGATGCTTCGTTTAAATGTTGAGTTCATAACTTCTTGTCCTTTAGGAACGTATTTAAACCTCTTCATTGGTTCGTTCTTGGACATTTAAGTAAAGACAAACATAATAGTCAGATTTAGGCCTTTATAATTTTCTCGTGGCAAATCTGTAGAAATATGATGTAGAAAACTATTTCTTTTGGCACAATATTCATGAGATTCGTCTGAGATCAATGGAGTCCCTTTATCAATGATAAGAAAACCTGGATTTCCAAATACAAAATTTTGAATATCTAGTAATCTTATTACTTCAAAAAAAGATTTTGATTTCGGCGGATATAAATAAATGAGCTTTGAAAGATCATTGTCTGCTGAAATATGCTTGTAGTTTTTGTTAGATGTTAGAAAAAGATGAAGGTCAATAACATTGTATGTATTGAGAAGCATGTCATCTTTAGAAAGAGGAGGGGAGAAATCTTCTGGTTTTCCGGATTTTTTGTTTTTCAAAAGATGTGTTACGCAGTTAGAAATATAGTATTCAATTTTGTTTTGCAGTTGATGAATAAAATACTCATTTTTTTTTTTTAATTTTTGAAGTTGTCTTTGAACCGAAAAACATCCTTGGTTATGAGAATTTTGGATAGTGTGATGTTGCATTTCCTCAGGGACAACAAGTATTTCTTAGGCATAGATAAATTTGAATAAAGTATTATGTATAATTATCGTAAGGTCTATTTTCAAAGAGAGATTTTACAGCAAGACCATGTGGTTCACGTTATTGAGCTTTTTCGATTTTATGCTCTATAAGATTAGTAAACTAATTAGTTAAATTTTGAATCTTATTTAAAGCCTGAATCCTACATGGACCATTTGTAAACCGGATCGATGCATGATAATGCAATCATAGTCCTTTATTACAAAAATTCAAAGCCCAATTGTATGCTTAGATCTTTTTTTGCTTATAGTTTTTGTAAATATGGCACATTCACTCCTGATTTGGAAAGTCATTCTTAAAGCATATACTTTAAACTTTCCAAGAGCTTTACAATTGATAATACTTCCAGTTCCAGGGTAATATATTTTATTTCAGTCTTGGATGGTGGTTTGCACATGTAGTACATTGTATGTGAAAAGTTGTCATCACTAGATCATTGTAATCATTGTAATGAAACAGCAGCAAGGCCATCAATTAATACATCAGAGTGTGTTTTTAGTTTCACAAATTTATAAATATATATCTAAGACAGGTTTCTGAGAGATAAGATGTTTTATCTCATAAAAGGAAGCATTTTGTTTAACATCAAAATTAAAGATGGTATCATGAGATATCCTACAATAAAGAATAAGCAGTGATAAATTGACGAAAATAACATATGAGGTCCAAAACAGTTTTAACATCTGTATTAGTTTTAAAATCTGCGTAATTGATACATGTTTGAATTTAGAAGAAGTAGGAAAATTTTCCCATATTCGATGATGTGGATTAGCAATTTAATTTTCTTGTGTAAAAATTGATATTGACGAAAATTTATTTCCAATCCATAATCATGAAGAATTCTTAAAATTGCTTTAAGTCAATCGACAGTTTCAGATTCCTCTTTAAAATAAAAAAGCTATACTATTCATATAGGGCAAAACAATTCCAAGAAGAATAAATAACGGAAGACTGAATTAATAAAGCGTTGACTGAGGAATACGTAGAATCCAAAAGGCATTTTAAGAAACTGAATTGATCTTCGGATGTGACAAATGCAGTATATTTCCTATTTTTTATAATGTTGTCCTAGAATAATAGTTACACATCACATAAATTGTACTCAGTGTATCGTCTCAACAATATCTGACTCGTCTCGGCAAAAAAAGTGGCACTATCAGTCTGCTGTTACATATATCTAAACGAAACACTATGTAATAAAAGGGAGATGAGAGGAATTCAATGTACACGCACACATATATATCAATAGCTTTTCCGATTTCACATTTATGAAACTGAGTTTAGAGTAATTTATTTTCATTATTGAGATAAAAAAAATCAGCCAAATCAATTCATTCATGAATACATAATATAAATATGGTATTAACGTGCGGATTGATAATGTAATTGTATGTTGCTTTTAAAAGTTATTTTAACAGAAAATTTTTTTTCGTCGGAAGCATATCATTAGAATACTAATATACTTATTGTAGACAGAAAAACTTCCTTTTCTCCTTATTTTAATCGAAAAATTTAACACAATCGAACTGATAAAATATTTCATTAAGAACTAGAAAATTTCGATTATATTATATTATATATAAATATTTCATACATATATGAAGCGAGAATATACACTTATTGAAAATCGGATTTTCAAATTTTGAAAATAGCAAAATAAAATCTATAGCAACAAAAAAAAAACCCGATGCACCAAGAAGGAACTACCTAATTGTAATGAAATTTCGTATGCAAAAACACTTGAACCAAACATGCAAATGATTAAAGCTTTGTGTACTATGAATAGTGAATTTGCAGCGCATCCGAACTGCGCTCTCAGCAGGTGTATACAAGAAGCAATTCTCAATATGACCTTCAAATTTTCAGTTGAATTGCGATTTAGGATACCTTACAACGCCTGAAAAAATGCCTCGCAGCAGGACTAGAGCTCATTACCAGCAACCGTAAGAGTTTGAAAGAGGTTGTATCCTTGGATTGGAAGAGGCTGTATCATTGGATTGAAAGAGGCAGGTTGGAAAAATGAAAAATCGTTTCTCATATGGGTCCAATCGATGGGGTGATTAGAAGATGCTGGCAAGAATGGGTGGACAAATGCAGAATTTAGTGTCGTGATGATAGTGGTCGACCTAAGGCTACAGCAGATCAGGAGGACAGAGTGATTGCCAGATGAACTGTCACAGCTCCTGATTCATCGTTATCATCAATCAGGCGTGCGACCCGTACACGAATGTCCACCATGACCATACACAGATGCCTGATAGAGCTAAATCTACACTCGTACCGACCCTTACATTACCTGCTACTCACGCCTGCACTCTGTAGAGCCAGATTACCGTGGTACTTGACTCGATCAGGTGAGAATGATGCTGAATGGGGAAGTACAGTGTTTAACGACAAATTTCGCTTCTAACTGTGTCCTGACGATCATCGAAGACGAGTCTGGAGACGCCCAGGGCAGCCAACCGATCCTGCTTTCACTATTGCACGTCACACATGCCCTCAACCAAGAGTTAGTGTCTGGAATGCCATTTCTCTTGATAGCCGGACCCTTTTGGTCGTCATTAGAGGCACACTTACAGCACAGCAGTACGTCGACGACATTCTTAGACTTGTTTTGGTACTGTTCCTTTTGCAGTACTCTGGCCTTAATTTTCAGTAAAATAATGCCAGATAACATACAGCACGTGTTGTTATGAACTATCTTACAGCTTGTTAAACACTTTCATGTCCAGACAGATCTCTCTCCAATCAAGCATGTCTGGGATATGATGTGAAGGCGACTGCATGTACCAGGGAATGTTGATGACCTAATCCGACAATTAGAGCAAGTTTGGCAACAAATACCACAGGAGACTCTATGCCACATCGTGTGGCGGCTTTCATCCTGGCTAGAGGTGGGTGAACACCTTATTGAACTCGTTACTTTGTAACTATGTAACTCTGAAATAAATCATTCACTTTTTCTGAACTTTTAATCATTTTATATTCTGTGCATAATTTTCCAATTTTCATCTCTATTGAACAACACCTTCTTGGTGCGTCGTTTTTTTTGTTATAGAGTTATGGAGTGTTTAAGTGAAACGTAGAAAGAAGTGATCAATCTATTCTATTATAAAATTTATAAAGAAATGAGTTATATACTCGTAGGAATTTAATCTAAAGTTATTAATTCCATATTTATAAAAATTTATTCCGTGAGCTAATAATAGTAAAAATAATTAAGAAAATTAATTTGATTTTCGAAATAAAATTTTCTATTAAATTTCTATTAATGCTTTAAACCTTCTTTTTGAGCCCCTCTTATTTCTTGTTTATATATTTCAAATCCTTTTCTAAGAACTTAAACATATAAAGTCTTGATTTAATCACGCTTTAGGGAATTATTCTTTAAAATTCTAATTAGAAAAGATTTCTAATCTGTCCCTTAAGGGTTATTATCGCAATAATCCTTTTTTTCCCCTTACTGCATAGGATTTAATTGAAAGTGGTAACTTTTCACATTTCTTGTTTTATTATGATTCTTTTTACATTAAAAATCACCTTTAAAATCAAGTAATTATAAATTTATGTTTCTGAAATTCAATTAAAAGAAAGAAGATCATTTATTTCAATTGAAAAGAAAAAACTAATTGAAATAAAATTTATCAATCTGAGTAACAATTAGTTTCTTTTTTTTGCACAAAAAAGTATATCTATTAAAATGAAATAAATATTTGTTTAAATATATAGCTGTATTGTTGGAGTAAATTACATCTCCTTTTAAAGACAACTTCCAGATTTTTAATAAAGTCAAAAGGTTCATTTGAACACAGATTTAAATGCATGAAAAATGGCGAAAAATATTGTAATAAATAACTTTATATAAATCTAGCGTACCATAAGTAGAATAGAGTTTTTAATAAATAATTTTCTAAATTGTAAAACTTAAGGATTCTATTATATTTTATTATTATTTGGCAATTGACTCATATCCTAAGTTTCTCCATAATATATTTAATATTTTCAATAAACTGTATTGATATTTTTTTCTTCAAATTTACATGAATAAAGAAAAAAAAATGCTAAAAATTTAATACATAGTATTAAATAAAAGTTAATTGTTACTTTTAAAATTAATTTCAAATCCACAAGCCATCAATTTAAACAATAAAATTATTCTGTGATTATTTTATTCATATTAGAAATTTTTTTGTATCACGTGACATTTCCCCCTTTAATTTTTTAATACTACTTATACAAATTTATTTTTTATTTTATTCACATGAAGTAAATTATTTTCATTTATATATCATATAAGACTTATACTCTTTACTCTAATACATTTGTCTACTTTATATTTTTTTTAGTTTCACTACAGACACTTCTTTCCGTATTAATTTTATTCTTGTAAAGAAAATTTAGCTTATAAATTGTCAATGAGAATAATAGAGAGAAAATTCTCAGTTAAAACCCTCTTTATTATTTTATTTCTCTCTTCCCGAAAAAGAAATAGTACATATTTTACTAATACATGCAAATTAACTTTACATTAAAATTAATTACTCCTACTTTTATTTCACTTTACATTTTTGAGTACTGATATCATCAAAAATTACGTTTCACTTTAATCCAAAATATTCAGTATTAAAAGCTATGTATATATGTATTGCTTCTTAATCAAACATATACTGATCTTTATTTTATTACTTTCACTTGACCGTAAATTATATACTCTAACACCACATAACATTGAATCTAATCTAATAGTAGACAACTTATAAGAAGCAATAAATCATTACTTTAATAAGAATTCTGTAGAAATTATATTATGAGTAGAAAATGTAAAGTTCTTCTGAAGAAACTTAAATCTTTTCTTAATCATGCTAGTAACGGAGCTTTTAAGAGTTTCTGCATAGCAATTACTTTCGTAACAATAATTATCACTTCTTAAAGTAATGTTGGAAGTCTGAAACAAGTCTTCGAAAGAAACTGAAAATGCATAATGGATGTTGATATTTTGCTTTTATCCTTTAGCTAATGGAATTGTTTAACAAAGTTTTTGGATGGAAGTACCGCCATGTGTATCATGTAATTTTGCGAAAATAGGAGTGTAATTCCTGTAATTTTTATTTCCCTGTAAAATTATGTTTTATTATCTTGCTGTGAAAGAAGAACTTTACTTCTTCCATTTATTCGGGAGATCATATAAACTTACCTACTAACAAGATTCTTAAGTTTATATTCAACATAAAAGGAAATGTTCGAAAATCTTTTAAAAATAGTTCAAAAGTTTGTTTTTGCTTCCTTTTGTATAAATACGTCTCCTTTCGGAAAGTAAATTTTTGGTTGAATAAAATATATTGAAATTCTCTTTGCTATGCATTTTACTTTTTTTCCCTTTAAAGATCTGATTTATCAAAAGAATATTTAAACTGCTTTTACTATTCCCTTTTCACATTTAATTGCTTTACTGTTCTTTTCCGCTTTGAAATTTAGGATTGAAATTACACAGCCGTTTTGTAAGTATGTTACTAATTATTAACTATTATTTGTATTAACTATTTTATTATTATATAAGAGCAAATTTTTTTAAAAAGGAGTTTTAAAGAAACCGAATTATACATTTTTTAAGAAACAACTTACATGTAATTTGTTACGAGTTTCTGGGCTCGTTATGGTAAATAAAA
Source organism: Nephila pilipes (assembly GCA_019974015.1). Classification (NCBI taxonomy): domain Eukaryota; kingdom Metazoa; phylum Arthropoda; class Arachnida; order Araneae; family Nephilidae; genus Nephila; species Nephila pilipes. The sequence continues at coordinate 211,762 of BMAW01021635.1, read as the reverse complement.
ACTGTTACTGTCTTTGACAACACAAAAAATAATTCCTTACCAAATTATAGGAGTTTCCAGCTGCAAAAGCTACTATTAACTGTATAACTTATATTAACAATCAGATTAAATAAACCCCTAAGTCTTTTGATGTTTAACCGCTCAAAGTTTAAATCAAATTTATTCAGAGAGAAGTTAAATTCGAACGACCTCTCGAATAGCAGTGCGATCTATAATATCGAATTTGGAAATGTAAAAGTAAACTTTTGAGTTAACATTTATAATCCCATTATAACGTCTGTGTCCATTGATCCTATTGATTGATTTTCTTGATGTGCTTTAAAATTATGGAATCTTAAATGCACTAAGTGATGCAGGTCTATTATTTAGCAAATAAAACGCAATAGGCTGTTTAACTATGTTTTTATAACAAAAAATTTCTTTAGATGCTGAGAAAATCTGGAGAAATATAGCTTCATGAAACAATTTTAATATTCATATGATAATTTTACGCAAGAAGAAAAGAACTGAAATGTATACGGTAGATCAATCAATTTAACTGTGTATATTATAACGTATTATGTAATAATATACTATAAACTTGTTTCATATTATGCATTCTCAGTCACTTAGATTTTATAACTGATTCAGTTGAAGACTTGAAATGGAAGAAAGAAATTCAATTGCTTTTTCATACTTGACCTATAGTCATCTCTTTTCATGAAACATTTATGTTTTCTCAGATATTTTTTTAATAATATTTACTATTAAAAAGATTGAGCATATTAAAAGTTTTCAATTTTCCGTTGCTCCAAGCTTTCATTTGAAATTCTGCATTTAATAAACAGTTTTTCTACCCACCTTCTGTCGTTTCTTTCCGAAACAAAAGTCTAGAAAACCTGGAAAACTGTTTAGGCGTGAAAGTTATTTTAATGAATAGATAGTTGAGAGTTTCTCATTCGATAGTACAGGATTGTAATTGGTTGACAGGTTACAAAAATGTAGGGGAGTCTACCAAAGGGATGGAGTCTGAAAGTAAGGGATGAGTTTTATTAGATATTATATTTAAGTAAACAAAACCTTTTTTTTTTCAAGTAGAGTTGAAGAAAGGACTAAAACTGTATAACATAGCTAAAACTAAAAATAATATTGATTTTCAGGAAGTTCACAAAAATAAAGTAATATTTGTTGGTCATATTGTGTTTTGTACTAGTTATACTCGTAAATAAGTATTGTTCATTAATGGACGCAGACAAACATACACATTTAGAATATTTGGTAAGCTATGAAAAAATTTCAGGGATAGAATTTTAATAAACTGTGTAGAAAAGTGATAATTTTTCAATGCTCTTTAAAATTTCGTTAGTTCTAATACATTTTCCGAAAATACAAATATTTCAGAAAGTTCTGTTTTAAGTTTCTTCTAGAATATTCAAAGATTAGATAGCTGTGTAACTCTAAGCCGATGAAGGATAGAAAATAACTGCAGTTTGAGGGAGCAGCTTGGTTCTTAAAATTCTGTAAAAATTACGTCGTATTAATGGGAAAACTTTACTGGTTAAAGGGCATAACTATTGGCAAATGCAAGAAATGTGGGATTTCTAAGGGAATTGCATGTGTAATAGCAGACAAAGTTGTCCTGTTCACTGATAAAATGCGAATGGGGAGATTAGTTTTGTATGTTAAGTAGACAACATAATTTAGTACTTTAAATATTTACAAACACGATTTATTCCATCACATTGAACATTTTTGATATCCATTTATGTAGTAAAGTCTCATTTTTGAAATAAGTATGGAACTGGATCTGTCTTAGGAGAGATCTCTGAAGAACTCCAGCTGAAATGTTGTTGAAGGAATAAAATTATACTTTGCATTTGAATTTCGAAGTTCCTGTCTTTCAAATAAATAATAAAGAACTCTGCCAAATATGAGGATAAATTATAATTTACAAATTTAATAATGGTTACAAATTTAATAATGGAGTAACTAATATAAACGTTATTGGAAGATTTGGCAAATCCAAAACGAATAGAGTTAATGAAATGATTTCATTAAAAACAGAGGTTTTTATTTAAATCAGTTTGAGAAGCGAATGGGTAGTTGAAAGCTATTACATGAAATCATACTGACTGGGAACAACAAAATTATTTATGTTAATAAAAGTATATATAGTTTTTTTAGCAGGATAGACTCAGTGAGTATACCTAGAGTAAGAATGAAAGATGTGCTGATAGCTATCAGATGGATGAAAAATTTTCCTTGTTTTATGATTGGATAAATAACGAATTATTTTCCTTGCAGAAGAAAAGTGGAGTATCTAAAGTTTTTGTAATTATAAAACGAAGAATCGAAAAATGTATCTACGGACGATGTTTGAACATTCTTCAAGTAATGTGTGTACATTAAGGTATCACTTTCACGTTAATTCTCTTTGTCTATTCTAAACTTTCAGATAGCAACGGTGGTTTATAGAAGTGTAGTGTGGGATCTGCGTGTACTGTCCAGTTAAGTGTCAGTGTCCTGGGAAGGAACTGTAATGCTATGGAGAAGTTGTGATCTAGTAGAGTAGCAGTCTAAGAGACTGTGGTTAGAATGTCTGCTATACGTTTAATGGAGTCTATTTCTATTATTTTTAAGAATTTTTGCAAATGAGAAAATTGGGAATACTGGGAATCGGGAAAATTGGGAATTGGGAAATCGAAATCATCAGTAGCATTCAGAAAAAATTGTCATTCAATTTTTTCTGAATGCTACTGATGATTTTGTTTTTAAATTTATGGGTTATATTTCGTTCTGTTTTTATATAAAAAAAAATTAAGTCGTTGATATTGTCTTAGTATGTAGTTTTCTTCATCTTGTTTTAACCCGTTTACTCCTGCTGCGGGTTTAGGTTTGAATAGAGGCATATGCTGGACATTCTAATCTTTATTTATTTTCACACCATTGAACTACGTACAACGAGCTCCAAGCGAGCATCAAGTTAGTGCGCAAGTCGAAAGAGAGAGAATGATTCATTTCTCGGAAGTGAAGGAGAGCGCGCTCCAGGGTTGCTGCCTTTGGCGAGGAGCGCCCGCAGAATCTGTTTGGCGGTCTCCACAATCAGTGAATAATCTGCCTGTTGGCGAACCGCTGCACACTCCCCCCGCAGTATCTTTAAGATACGAAACGTTCTGGAAAAGGAACAATCCGTCCAGAACGCGTGGTTGTAATGTCTTGATTTGGTGGACGCAAGTCTGTTTCGGGAAAGTCACTATTATTTGTGACGAAAGCTGGTTTTAGTCTGTCCAACGACAGGGTGGATTTACGACCAGAAATGTCCACGTCGTAGAATTTCTCCGTTCTCCGCAACACCTTGAAGGGTCCATCGTAAGGTGCTTGGAGGGGTTTCTTTACGCCATCATGTCTGACAAAAACATGCGTTGACGTTTTCAGATCCGGATGGATGAAAACTGTTTTTGTTCCATGATTCGAAGTAGGTCGTGGTCGGATATGAGAGAAATGTTCTTTTAAATCCTCCACTAGTTGCTTTGGCTGAATGTCGGAAGGCGTAGGATGAAAAAATTCTCCTGGAAGTCGGTGGGTGGTACCGTACACCATTTCAGCCGTTGTTGCTTGAATGGAGTCTCGAAAAGCAGTTCGAAAACCAAGCAAAATGGTTGGTAAGGCGGATGCCCATTGCGCCGTGTTGTAAGCTTTTAAAGAGGCTTTTAAAGGGCAGTGGAACTCTTCTATTAAGCCATTCGATTGAGGATGGTAGGCCGTCGTTCTAATTTTCTTTATTCCTAGTAGACAGGCTAGTGCTTTAAAAAGAGAACCATCAAATTGGCGGCCTTGATCGGTTTTTATGCGTGAAGGAGAACCGAAACGTGTTATCCAATGGTTGTAGAAAGTTCTTGCCACTGTTTCCGCAGTTATATCGGGTATCGGGATGGCTTCCGGCCACCGTGTATAACGGTCTATCATCGTAAGACAATAGTAATTTCCAGCTGATGGTGGGAAAGGTCCGATGATATCAAGGTGCACATGATCAAATCTCCGTGTTTGGTCAGGAAAAGAGCCTAAAGGTGTTTTGGTATGCCTACTTACTTTTGCCTTTTGGCACGGTATACAATATTTAGACCAAGCAGAACAATCTTTACCTACTGATGGCCACACGAAACGTGAGCGAATTAATTTTGTAGTAGCTCGAATACCGGGGTGAGACATATTGTGCAATTGACTGAAAATCCGCTGGCGGTATTCCTTTGGGATATAAGGTCTAGCAGTTCCGGTAGATAAGTCGCAAAATAAAGGGATGTTAGAATTCGGCATAACTATTTTCTTTAACTGTAATCTTTGAGGGTTATTAATTAAATTTTGAAGCTCTAAATCTGATTCTTGCGATTTTGCAATCTCATCATAGTTGATATGGTTGGGCATTTCGATAGAAGCTATTCTGGAAAGGCTATCCACTGTTACGTTTTCGTTTCCTGGGAGATAGCAAATATTTGTCGTAAATTGGGATATGAAATCTAGCTGTCTGGCTTGTCGCGGTGAGCATTTATCTAAACGTTGTTTAATGGCGTGAGTCAATGGTTTATGATCGGTAAATAATTTGAAATCCCTAGCTTCAAGCATGTGAATGAAATGTTTAATGGAAGCATATGAAGCTAGCAGTTCGCGATCATAAGCACTATAATTCTTTTCCGTTTGGGAAAATTTTCTAGAGAAAAACGTGAGAGGTTGGGGTTCGTTATCGATTATTTGGAACAATGCTCCGCCGATCGCTAAGTCGGATGCCTCTACGTGTAGTATCAGCTCCGCATCTGGTTTCGGATGTGCCAAAAGCGTTGCATCTGCAATTAATTTTTTGCAAGTACAAAATCCTTGTTCGGCTTGGGTAGTCCATTCGATTACTCTATTATCGTTTTTTCTAGTGCCCTTTAAAAATTCACTTAGAGCGATCTGGTGTTGGGCTACGTTAGGTAAAAATCGGCGAAAAAAATTCAAAATTCCAAGAAATCGTTGAAGTTCTTTTATTGTTTTAGGCTTTGGGTAATTTAATATTGGTTCAACTTTATTAGGCAATGGTTTTGTTCCTTGCTGAGTTACGAGATGTCCTAAAAAGGAAATTTCTGATACTCCGAAAACGCATTTAGAAGTGTTAATTGTTAAACCGTAATGTTGGAGTTTTTGGAATACCGCACGAACGTGAGTCTTATGCTCAGCCTCGCTTTTACTGAAAATCAGAATATCATCCAAATAGACAAAACAGAATTTGAGTTCACCAAAAATTTCATTCATGAACCTCTGAATTCTGAACTCTCTCTCTTTGGCCCCACAGAGGCCAAAATTTAAGTACGGAAACTCGTATAAGCCAAATGGCGTACATACGGCCGTCTTTTGAATATGATCCGGGTGGACGGGTATATGGAAGTATGCGCGTACAATATCGATCTTTGAAAAATTTTTACAAGCGTAAAGTGCGTTAGAAAAATCTTGTATATGGGGTATCGGGTACCTATCAGGGGTTGTACATGCATTTAATTTACGATAATCTCCTACTGGTCGAATGCTACCTGAGGTTTTTGGGACTACATGAAGTGGAGAGGACCAGGGTGACTTGGAAGGCCTGCAAATACCTTGCTCCATCATAAATTGAAATTCCTGTTTTACAATATTGTACAATTTTGGGTTTAAACGCCTAGGCCTGCTGTGGACAGGTGGTCCAGTTGTTTCGATGTAATGCATCGTATTATGTGGCGCTTTTTTAATTTTAGAAGTAAGTGCTGTTAGGTCAGGGAATTCCGCTAAAATTCTGTGATACATTGTATTTCCTGAGCTTAACTTTATCGACGCAGTATTAAGACCAGTGGGAATTTTACCATAGCGATTTAGTTTGGTAATTGTATTGATAAGCCTTTGTCGTTTTAAGTCGATAATTAGATCAAAATGCTTTAAAAAATCTGCGCCTATAATTGCGAAAGGAACGGATGCTAGAATAAATTTCCACTTAAAACTTCTTCGCAAGCCAAGATCGACATCTAATAATTTAGATCCATATGTATATATTTTTGTGTTATTAGCTGCTGTTAGTTGTATGGGTTCTGGGACTAATTTTCTGTTAGTTTTAGAAACTGGTAAACATGATACATCAGATCCTGAATCTATGAGGAATTTTATATTGGTTTTTTGATCAAAAATATGGAGGCGGCCAGATTGTGGTGCTATCGAAACGTCTGCCGCTGAAATATTGGCGTCGATAGCAGTAATTAGTTTTCCGGAGCCTTGGCAAAAGTACAGGGCTCCCGTCATTTTTTAGCTTTTGAGCCAAACCGGTTGTGATAGTAACAAAATTTATCGTTAAATTTGTAATATTCCCTCCTCGAGGGGGGTCTTGCTCCTGTAAGGGGATTTACCGTACCTCCCTCGAAAGCGATTCCTTGATCGGTCTCTAGACAATCGTTCTACTTGCTTGCTGAGAGCGGCGATTTCACCTCGAAGTGCAACCATTTCATTCAAAAGGGAGTGAGGAGAATCGGACGATTGCTCGGAATGACCCGAAACGGCGTATACATTTGGAGTAAACGGGGAAGCGCGAACTTCAGCAATCTTATCCGCCAATTTCGCAAGGGTTTCTAATTTTTCGGAACTTACGGAAAGGATTGTTTGGATTTCTGCAGGGAGTCGTTGGAGCCACAAGTTTTTTAAAAAATCATCGTTTATCGCAGTGCCTGATAATTCTTACATTTTTCGTAGGAGGTGGGACGACTTATCGTCACCCAATTGTAGTTCAGAAAGCAATTTTCTAATTTGCAGATTTTCCGAATCTGAAAACTCTTGAATTAATCGGTTTTTTAAAGTGACGTACCGATCGCCGTAGTGGTGACTCAGGACATGAACACTAGATGGCAGCACAGCCTATACCTACTGATTGCATATGCCCCGACGCAAAAAATACTTGCCTCTGTATATCCCGGCTCTGGCGCACGTGTCGACGAGACCCGCCACTCAACACGAGTGAGCCAATAACTCAATTCTACAGGGAGGGGATGTATAACAATTGCAATCAATTGCAGTACTACGGCGATCGGTACAGGACGGCGATCGAGAAACGGCAGCGTTGATTCGAACCCTGGACCAAGGGTTCCGAAGTTGACGGGCCTACCAATCAAGCCGAAAAGATATCTCATCGGGCTGGTTGAGTAAAGCCTTTTAACTTCTAAGAGAGTCACTGCACTCTCAACGTATGATATTTGATACGCTCGCGTTTCCTCTCCTGTGTCCAGCGTTATCACATTAGATACGCTCCGAGAATGCCTGTTGCAGACCAACGTATCAAAAGACATATGCTCGATGAGAACGTTTTATTTGATTTCTTAATGTTACTATTTGGCGTTACAATACCGCGAAATCTATATGGATAGGTTATTTGGAGTGTTGGCTTTGGTGATATGGGCTTGGATTTCACTTTTGGCTACCAAGAAAGGGGGGGGGTAATTATTAAAAGCACGTGCTGCGGCGTGGCTCTTTAAATATAATGACATGATTTAAAAGATACATTTGCTTTCGGCTTGTTTTTTTCATTCTTGCTTTCTTCTTAGAATTTCGAATGAGAATTTATGGATGTTTATGGGGGTTAGGGCTTTTAGTAGCAGATTCTCTCAGCTGTTCGTTTCATTTGGTTCGTTTTTATTTGTATCGACAGTCATGACGATAAGAAAGTATATATCTGATATTGTTATTTGCGAATTAATGAATGAATCTGACAGTAATGTTAGCGAAAATAATCCAAACCTATACATAGCCATTAAATGAAAAAAAGAACGAAGAAGAGGTGCCCTTTGTTCAAAATCTTGCGTGAAGCATCAAAAATTGACAAAATATGTGTCTAAGACATGTGACGTAGGACTATGCGTTGCAGAATTTTTTCTTATAAAAATACCATACAGCAAAATAAGATTCATTTTTTATATCATAATATTCCATGTAATGGTACATCATTACACCATGAAATTTATGTAACAAATGTAAGTATATTTTGTATTTTCTTAAATTATATGATTTTTTATGTAATTTTATGTATAAAACATAGAATTTTAGATTAATGTTTTTTTCTTTCGTAAATATTAAGTTTAATGCATTTTCCATAATATATGAAAAACCAAAATATTATAATGAATAGCCGATTTTAGAGGAATTTTTTTCGCGAATAAGGCTTAATATCTAAAATCGTCTGGGCACAGAGTGACACTCAGCGGTAAGAAGCCGTGGGCTCAGTAAAGCACTTCTTTTTTCTTCCTCTGGTAGCGAAATGGTTCATGAGTCTTTTGAAGAGTTATAGAATGTACTTAGATTTATTTACTATTGGGTGAATGCTGTTTGGATCATAGGAAGTATTGGTGTTAACAAAATGTTTCACTTGTTTTTTTTTATCATATCTATAAAAGTAGGTAAAATGAGTGTTAATTGTTCAGATACTTATATCATTGGTAAATTAAATGAAAAATTAGGTGTAACCGGGTTATTGCTCAAACATAACTCAAGTCGCAACCAAATATCTGGTTGTATTAAAAGAGCAGAGTCTTAGGTATTACAAGAAATCAATCCTATTTCGTAGGAGAATAAGGAATAATTTTTTCTAGACAGAGCGTGCCAGAAACACTTTTTTTTAAGTTCCTGTTGTAGAGTTATAAGCGTTTTTCAACGCATTGTGTGTACTGATAAGAAACTGCCAAAATCTACATATTATTGTTAGTCTGTGAGAGTATAATTGGAGTCTATGATAAAGATTAAGGGATAGAATGTAGGAGCGGAGTACGTTGATGTTCTTGATAGCCTTAGTTAGAATTACATTAAGGCTTCTATATGATAAATTGGTAGGGAAGGGAAGTTATGACGTGCTAGTGAGTGGGAAATAAAATGTCTATATCTCTAGGTCAATAGAGACATAAGTCTTTTAAAAGGTGGGAAATAAAAAGCCTTAGACACTATGTCAAGAGCCTTATGTCTCTAGGCAACTTAATCATTAACATAAGATGTGTAATTAGTAATACTTATAAATTAAAATAACTATCAATTCTGAAAAGGCAAACCACAATTACTACATTCAAGAAGAAAACGTACAACCCAAACATTGTTCGGAACATAATTTGCATTTGTTAGCTCTGAAATATTTGATCTTTCCATAGTAATAAACTTCATTTTTCAAAATTGAAGTTCAAGTTATTAGCATCTTGAATTTATATTTGTAGTTTGATATGAAGAAAAAAGTATTTCTCAAATCAAACATGGAAGCGAAGTACTGTATGTGTTTAAGATTTTCCCCAAAAGTTCAAGGAAAGAATTGAATATTCTATCGGAAGCAGCGATTCCATTGGGATATATTTTATGCAAACAATTATAGTTCTTCCTTTGTTTTATTGTTTCGCTTAAAGTGGCAATTCACGGTTAGAATAATGCATCATAAAGAGATGAGAAAAATGAGAAAAAAAAAAATTCCCAATTCTTTCTTTACATTCTAGGAATGAAAATAAGAATCACCTTTTGGTTCCATTATTTGAAATCTTTAATCCGTAGTGCAATCGTTCATAACTTTTCAAAGAATTATTCTCTTTATTTTAGGAAACATATCCTTGTTACTTGCATTCCTTTTCAATTACATAATATTTACTTAAATTCTTAATTATATGATATACATCTTACACAAGTTTTTGATCAAGATAGTATTGTTAAGTAAAATTTTTATAGAAAGCATCAATAATTATTTTTGTTAAAAAATACGTAAAAGTCACATTTTAAGTATACATTCCAAGACTTGTTTTTGTGAGTATAGCTTTCTAAAGACAAAAAGAGATGCATTTAATTTTAACGTGGTTCATTTGACACGAATATGAAATAAACTAATTTTAGCTCAAATTTCTGGTAGAAATTTGAAGATTAATTTAGATAGAATTCATATAACTTCTTTAATTGGAAAAATAACATAAATTTTAGTTCTTAATAGGAATAATTTGCTGGCGAATGGACATTTTACTTTTAAAATTATTTGCTCAATACTATTGATGGAATTTTAAATTCAAATTTTGTACAAATAGTAAATATTAATGCAAGAATATTCAACAGAAATTGTATCATAAATATATGCAATAGTTTGAAGTTAGGGTAGATAATCACCAGAAAGGTAATTTAGATTAATCATCTGTAGTTATTAATGGTTCCAGTAAGCGCCCAGCATTAAATTTTATTGTTCTATGTAGCTACAGACAACATGTAATGGCTCATTATGTTGGAAGAGTTGGTTTATAAACAGCAGTTTTGCCATAAAAACCAAAAAAATTGAAATTCTTGAGTTGCATTATGCTAATGTTGCATGCAGACGTATCTTAGAATTCCTGATGAAGTTTTCACTTGAATCCATGCAACTGCCTTTTACAAATCTCTACAGTGATCATAGGTTCATATCTATAACACTGCGTAATCTCTCAGATGGTGGCTCCACAGTTAAAGCCCTTGCAAGTGTCTACTTTATGATAATTTCATGTACAGTTAAACAGGGCACTCCTAATGTATGATATGGATCTTTTTCTCATCTGAATTATGATTAATTTATTCATTGAGGTATTCTCAATTTGAATTTAAAGTTGAGTTTGACTTGAATGTACAAGGCCCAAATTAGATTATCTCTTATGTAAATTACTAAAATCAACTGGTTGAATTTAGAGTGAAGAAAGAAACCCTTAAACATATGAAATAGAATAAATACATTTAAAAGATAACATAATAAATAGCGACACTCATTAAGGTAATCTATAAGTTTATTAATTTAAGTAATGTATTGCTTAACCTTTGAGATTTAGTTCTAATTACTTACCTTGAAGGGAGGAAAGGAGGAATTGTTATGCGTATGATAACGGTACATGGATGGTCAAGTAGTGTGTAATAGAAGGAGTGACGTAATGCCAAACTTTCCGTGGGGCTATTTCATGAATAGGTTTTGAAGGTCACCAAGATAAACAGGAGATTCCCAGAAAAGCATTTAAAAACCCATTATACTGTTCATATTATTGGCATTCTAGAGGTTTAAGTTAGAATTGGCCCACTGCGGGTTCCCATCTGATATCCAAGAAATAACACTAATGCTATCTTAGAAACCTTCAGAAAGTACAAACTGCTGCGTGGTTATCGGTCCTCATATTACGTCGCACAAATCTCACGAACTAACATTCCACAGTGGTGACAACAAATCAATTCACAACGTTCAAAATCGTATAGCTCCCAAATTATTCAATTGCACTTTTTCAAATTTAAAATTGTAATTCGAGCTCGTTTGACTTTTTTTTATATATGTCAAATGGGTTACAGGCTCAACACATCTCAGACAAAATCTACTTCTTCAAGAGGTTTACGGATACTTTTTTATCTTATAATTTATGGATTTATTTATAAGATATACACTGGGTTCCCTGCATTCAAAGAGGATTTTAAATTTTCGAAAGGGTATTTGATTTTGTGTTGCATAACTCTGTTGAAAATTTACCTTTCTGTGTTTGGGTCTATTAGACCCAGTATGATTAATTTATATTCTAGCTACTTACATATATGTATCTTATTTCATTGTACGTGTTTATTAACAGATTATATGTTTCATAATTCTCTGTCTTTAACTTTTTTCTTGCTTCAGTACCCCTTTTACCATCTAATATCTTGTTTGATAAAATGTATTTTAAGATTTTGAAAGTTTGCGAAGTAACACGTTTTTGATATAACAATTTCTTTATGCCTGACTTCCGATAATTTGAATGCATTTGCTTATTACAAACATGATTTACAGTACATATTCACTGTCTGTTGGAAAAATATAAGCATGATTTGCACCTTTCTTTAATTTGTATATGTCCCTTTATAACGTGTTATTTTTACCTTAGTTTCTTAGGTGTTCTGATATTTTCTGGTTTTTTGTTGCTGTAAATTCTAATTTCTTCTGTATTCTGACTAGGATATTTTTTTCATCCTAATATTCCTACAAGGTTTAATCTGTTTCATAAAATTATTTTAGAAAATAAGTTTATTTTGTAATTCTTGTTTCATTTATAAAAAATATTTTCGTGAAATAAAAAAGAAAAATAACTTATGTAATTGCAGTCTGGTTAATTATATTGAAGAATAAACACATAGGTCATCTAGCTTCTACCCTGATTATTTACTCGGTCGCTAATTTATCTGTAATATCCACTCTCATTTTAATTAATTTCTAATATAAAGTATTATAACTGATTTTCTTCATTTCTCATCTGAACCCTTGCCTTCATGGTACTTAGCTTAAAAGATAATTACTAGTTTATTCTTTTTTGCGATATTTTAAAAACAAGAGTCCCATGCGCTTAACACTCAACTACTGAGGAAAAACACTTCCTACTACTTACTGAGCATTATTTGAAATACAAATAATCCCAAAACAGTAAATTTATTTATCATACAATATATATATATATATATATATATATTGTATGAAAAATAAATTTACTGTTTTGGGATGGTTCGTATTTCAAATAATGCTCAGTAAAAGCCATGTAGTAGGAAGTGAATTTTAGAAATGAGCCAATTAAACCATTCAATAAAGAAAGTAAAACTCTCTCGCTGGAAATGCAGATTGCATTAGGCAAATGTCTGATTACAGTCAATCATGATTTACTGTATAAAATACGAACTGAGCCGCAATTGCAGACACCAGTATTTTACAGGGTTTGAGGAGGGTTATTTAAATGTTGATACGAAGTGTTTATGAGATTCTTATGAACACTTACGATATTATTGTTTCGATGGCTGAAAAAAGACGAATGATAGATAAGGAGTCCTGACAGCTGTCATGTACATTGACGCAGGAAATTAAATCAACGCAGTTTTCTTTTCTTTGATCATTAGGTAATTGCTCAATTACGGAAACAATTCCAAAATAATTGACTAATTATACTAGATCAATTATGGGTTTCCTCCGCTTCTGATGATACAGAAGCCAAGAGGAATCGAAGAGCTAACTCCAAAACTATCAAATCTAAGGCTGAAAATTCACATGTTAAGAAACTATCTTCTAGAATCATGCACAGAAGACTCTTCATGTTGGGATTATGCACCAAAAATCTCTTGATATAACTGCACTAATCATCTAATTCAAAGGTACATTAGTGTCATTAACATTTCGTACGGATTGCTTCAGATTGATGCAACTTCCTGTTTATGGAGGAGTCCAGATTTTCAAATGCGGTTAAATTTTGTTTTCATCTGTTGTGTACTTTGTAATCTATCTAATAAAGATTATATAACATACCCCGTTGGAGAGGTCAAGTGTTTTATTTCACGTTTTTTTACGATACAATGTTTCTGTTAGTATCATTCACCGATTACTCTCTATTGTACTTTAAATAAAGATTCTCCATGTGTTCATTTTATACGCTATTATAGGACTACATCAAATACATCAATATTTATTAAATATTATTCTACATAACATGTACTCAGATATTGTTTTAAGAATAGTAAACAAGATATAATGAAGCTAAAAGCTTGCTAATTACAGGAAACAAAATATGACATATATTCAAAGTACTTTTCTGCTAAAAAATATATTTCAGTACATGTATTATTATTAGATAACTTAAAAAAACTATATACATTCGAAAGAAACACTTGAACCATGAGTAACATTTGAAAAGAAACGTTTCTTAACCATGAGTAAAATTTTGTCTTTAATACAACGCTGTCGTTTAATCTTTGCTTTGACATACATGATACCAGTTTGAAATCAAAGGAAAAAATGAATACCTTTCTTTAAAAGCCAACGCACATCTTAGGACCAAAATAAGAGCAACCTTAGATAGCTTAAATAGAAATTTAAAAAGAAAAAAAATTATGAAAAGCGTATACCTTTTATGAAACATTGAGTTCCATCGAAATTTCACTGTCTTTTTCCTACGTGAACAATCAGGGTACGTAATTCCCAAGGGATTCCAAGAACATTTTTTCAGTTCGGTTTACTCGAGTGTGTAAGGAGACTTTCCAAAAGAAAAATAACAAAGTTTATAGGGTTATAGAGAATAATACGTTAAAAATCTTCCCCGAAATATTTGTTTAGTCTAGGTTAGAATAAGCGAGAAAAACACAAAATATTCATTTCAGAAAGTAAGGATAAAATTCTAGCTGACCTTACATTAATTAACGGAAGAATTTTGAAGTAACATTGTTTTACTTTAAAATATAATCGAAAACGATTTTATTAGTAGAAAACGTGTAAAAAAATATTTGTTGCAAATTTTTTTTAGTTTTTTGTATCGTTTCATATTTATTCTTATATTATATGCATAGAAAACCAATTTTTTAAAAATTTAATTAAAATTTCACGTTACTCTAATTAATATTGAACATGAAACTAATTTACTTAAATTTATCAAGGAAAGAAAAAAGACAATTACGCAGGTTTATTATATTTATGAGCACTTCTTTTGCTTGAGGGTCAATGTGCAGCTTCAATTAATGAAAAAAAAAAAAAAAAAACTGGTATATTCTTTAATTTTTTTTTCATAAGTTCTGAGTCAACCATTAAGTCAAAAACAACCAAGAGTAAAAATATGCCTTTAAATCTCACTTAAGCAGTGACGCATTAGCTTTCGAAAATTCTTCTTTTCAAACTAAAAGTTTCCCTTCAAATAAATTTTCCAAAATCAATATCTCAATTTTGGAATTCAGTCCTAGTAATTGTAGCCG
>BMAW01021635.1:152041-192041 GCA_019974015.1 Nephila pilipes | reverse complement strand
TTCTCATAATCATAAATCTTTCCACAGAAATAAAAAAAAAAGGTTTGATTTTTCCTATTTTGTTCTTGTTCTGAAATGAAAAATTTAATTTATAGTGATAAAATTCAAATTTATGTGGGCTACTTGATTTGAAAAATAGCCTTTATAATTTACTTTGTGTGAAAAATCGTTGAATCGAGAATTCAAACAGAATCTTTACTCCAGGAATTTTTCAGAAATAAAGATACATAAAATTCGATTTCTCTTATCGACAAAACAGTTTTATGGCTTTCTGCGCCAAATAATATAGTTTACTTTGACTAGTTTATAGTTCTTTCGAATTTATTTCTTAAGGCTAGGTTTCTTTTGTAACACAGACCATATCCGCAGTTTTTTTTTCTCCAATGCAAACTAAAGAGGAACAAGATATCAGTCGAAAGATTTATTTAATGTGGATATTCGTAAGGACAAAAGGAATGTGTCCATGAAAACGAACTCTAGATTAAATACAATGTTATATATATGCCGCTGTGTTATCTTGAAAGAAGAAGTGTGAACTACATTTCAAGAGTTTTTGAGAGTTTCTCTAAATTTTTCTTGATTTATTTACAGAATGTTTAAGATAGAGATGGTATAGGAAATTAATACCTTTAAGGCCATAAATGTTAAAATTGATCCCGAATATTTAAAAATGTTAATGAGCCTCAAAGTTACATGTTTCCGTTATGAAATTCATTGTTCACTTTTTTATACAATCCACATCCCTTTCGACGCACTTGAACCAACGCTTTGATAATCAGCCGAGCTTGCTAAAAAAGAAATCTGCTGGTTATGGAAATCTGTAAGCTTAAATGAAAGCTTATATCTCGTTATCAGAACGGATGTGATGGTCCTTAAGATGTGTCGTAGCCGCTGGAGTCTAGTGGTAAATTTCGCATGCTCGCAGCCGGTGTTCTTACCGTCGAGTACCGGATTCAAGTTTTGATACCTCTAGAGACCTACAGTGTAGCAGGGTTGAGGTCTCTTAAATCTGTCGAAGCTCCAAATCCTCCCGATGGCGTGGTATAGAAGTTTGTAGAATGAGCTGACTCCTCGATCAATGCGTCCTCGTCATTTGAATAATTTTCTATATTACAGGTCCGTCGACCACAACCCTCATGTTGTTTCTACGACGTTAATGAACAGTAAAAAAACGCCATTAATGTGTTTTTTTTTATGACAAAGAATATGCGCAAATTACAAGGTGTAAAGCCGGCTGCAATGATGATTTGCGGTTTCAATTTATTTGCATGTTGGTTACCTTCTTCTTCACTTCTCAACACACTAATGACATATAGAAAGAAAGGCAAATGATACATCACATAGATTTCATAAGTTGCTTTCAATTACAAAAAGAATATTCAGAATTTCGTTGCAAATAAGAAAAGGGTACTTTTATATTTCTCGTTAGTAAATATCGCCAAGCAGACTTTATTGCGACAACACACAGTATACACCTAAAAAATATTAATAAATGTTAATTCCTAAGAATTTTTTGCTTAGGAGGCATAAATTTCTTAATGTTGCTTAAAAGTTTTCCAAATGGGTCTTTCGTATCTCTTCTCCACATAAATTACGCGACATAACTTTCCAAATGATTACGTGCCATTCCTTTGTGTTCCTTATTTCGCCATTTTGCTCTACCTAAAAGTCTATTTTTCGGGTATGCGTTCCAGTCTCCAGATCGACGAAATAATAATTTTGGTTCACTTTGAAATGTTTCCTCTTCCAATTTCTCAGTGCAGTAGTATTTCCTAGAATCAGAATATATTGTAGTTCATTTTTCGATATGTTTCTTACTTAAATGCTTCTAATTTAATGTTCATAGATCGGTTGGGCACTTTTATAAGGAAACATTCTTTTGTTTTACGGCAAACTCCACCAAAGAACCAATGTTGAGGTAGAATCCGTCCCGCAATGGTTTTGCGTTTCTTGAACATACTTTCAACGACTTCGTACCAGGCCCCCCTATTTTCGACTGTTGACATTTTACCAAATAATCCACACGAACCTCGCGCATGTAGTTATTCCAGTCCACAACTGTTCCGTGACAGATTTTTAACTGTTTTTCAAGCCATTTAAATGAAGTGAATTCTTCGCTCCAACAATAAATAAACCTCATACACTTCAAGAAACTCAATTTCGATGTCTCGAACCATGTGCCTTTCCGGATACTTCTTTTATTGCAACTAGTTGAAAGGCTACAGCGCCATTGAATTTCGTCTCCGAAATACAATTTCCTTTCTTGATTATAATTACAACTAGCAATTTCAGGCAAAACGCCATTCGCTTGAAAGAATCTAACAGACTTCGTCTGTTCTGGGAAAATTCCAAAATTTCATTGGTTTTCCATCCATTTTTAACATTTTACGAAAAGAATTGACTGATAAAAAGAAAAGAAAAATGACCGCGACTTGTTCTGAAAATGGGCCGATAAAAGGTTACCAGAAAATATTTTCCGCTTGGTGTCAGTTATATTATTTTTAGATTTTATCGAAATGGAAAAGTTCTAAAAAAATTTTATGATCATGTAAGCATTACTTTGCAATCAAGACGTATAATTTTAATTGAAAATAGGGCTTCCTTGTTCTAGCGGAGCCCGTCAAATAACGATTACTCCAAGGTCGTCGTCAATTTCGTTAAGCCTATCTTACAATACTGCATACCTCATTTGGCGATTCATCATATCATGGGGCTCTGTTATAACAAGGAAGTACCTAATAAACTCTATTGGTAAAGAATAATAACTCTGTTGAAGAGAAATATAGGGTACCTCTTAGCATGTTGGCGAAAAACACGGCGAGTTCGAAAATAGATCGCAAAATAGCAATGCTTAAAAACTGATATAATAATGACCTTACAGATGAACAATAAATCGAAATTTCAAGAAATGGCTAATTTAAAGGCAATAAAATGCAAATGTAAAGATTATAGTAAATTTAGGAACAATTAACAACATTTAATCATAAAAAGTTAAAATTTTTTAATTATCATTGTTAATAATAATAATTGATTTTAATTATGAATAGATGCATCGTTAACTATTTTTTATAATAAATAAATAATATACATAATTATAATACAATAAAATTATTTAAATTTATCTATTACAAAGAATCTAAAGAATAAAATAAATAATTAAAATCTACAATAAAAATATAAGTTAAGTTTATGCAACATACAGTAATGTTACTCAATAAGATATATACAATAAACTCACTGTTTTAGCAAAAAATTCATGGCAGAGGTTAAATCATTCATTCATTGGAAACTGAACTTTCGACTTTTTTAAAAACTAAATTTTTATTCATGCAAAGCTATAAAACAGGAATTTTAGCTTTTCACTTCAAATGATTAAAAAATATAAACACAACTTTTGAGATCTATTTAGTAGAATTAATGGAATATTCCAAGAAATTGTCCATCACAAAGAACAATTAAGCATTTGAAGAAAAAAATGATTAAAAAGTAAAAAGTTATATGACGTTTTGTAAAAATCGTGTACCGTTGTTGAGAAAT
Organism: Nephila pilipes; assembly: GCA_019974015.1. NCBI lineage: Eukaryota > Metazoa > Arthropoda > Arachnida > Araneae > Nephilidae > Nephila > Nephila pilipes. The sequence continues at coordinate 188,504 of BMAW01021635.1, read as the reverse complement.
AGTAATCAAGAAAGAGACACGTAATCTATGCAGAAGTATTTCAAAAGAAAATCTATCAGAGTTACCAAAAAATAATTCATTTGATTTAAATTATTTTCGCACGCAAAACTCACTCGTTGACAAGGCACACACGATACCTCACGTTAACCAATATTTTTTTTTACTCAGATAAATAAGATTTTTATCAAAAACTACCTGAAATAAACGGTGTTGATGGGCTTTAGCGGACTAAAAATAATTTATTTTTGAGATGGGGTAGAGTTTTTGAAATGTCAGGTAGACAGTGATTTTCCTCTTATTTTGGTTTAAGGTCAGTGCCGCAGTTTTTTAATTTGCCGAAATAAGACAAAAGAGTTTATTTATATAAAGCACATTATTTATTTTTATTCCATTACTATCAAAATGTTTGAGGAGCCATCAAAAAGGAGCAATCTGGATATGAGGTATGAAACTCTATTCAAGCCCATGCTTTGGCAACGGAAAGCAAAACGACGTCAAATAAAGGTAAAAGTAGGATTGAATTTACATAAATTCTAATAGGGTTACATTAGATGTGTTTATAAATTAGGTATATTTATTACACATTTTGTCTCCATTTTGCTTTCTGCATTTGTTTTTTTGTCACCAAGGCGTTGGTTAAAATATGATCCAACCTACATAAGGTTCTAAATTTAAGTCGAGTAGTACACAACTTGCTCTGTATCTATAATGAATCAATGGAAGAAATGATGACTGAATTACTTGTAAAAGTTTAACACATTTTAAAATGTTTTCGGAGCAAAAATTGTTCAATATAAAATATCCAAGAGCCATCAAATCTTTATATGATAACCTTTTCTGAATTTACTCTTAGTAAGACATCAGAGTCCAAAATGATAGAGAAATTCAGTTTTTCATTTTCTTTAAAGCAGCGGTTCTGTACTTGCTTCAAATGAATTTATCTACAATGTCAATGGTCTCAATACCCATATTATCTAGTGTTCTTTCTATTTCCGTAGTCTTATAATTTCTATGAAATAGAAAAAAATCCAAGCTGTGATTTTTAATTCAATACGAACGGCGATTTTGTACGAGGATAATGTGGCAATACATTCGAACTATTCAGCTGCGGTGTAGGTGGTATAGATTACAGATTTTCAATCTTCAGTATTCTATATCTGAAAACGTTTCAACAGTAAGAAAATCCTACACATATTATTTCAATCAATTAGAACATTCCCGTCCGACAGATTTTACGAGCTCTCTGGTACTTCACCCACGCTAAATAAAAATGTGTAGGGTTCTAAGTTCCACTGATATATCTCCAATCTTCCAGAATTTTTAGTTTTCTTATTGTTTACTCAGATGTTCACAAATGTTCCCCAGATTTCTTTTCTTTTCCATTTTCGTTTCTATCGATTTTGCCAATATTGCTCCAATAGCGTAAATCGAATGTTTCAGTTCGTGAAATTGAAATCATATTTAAGGGCAGCAGTCTTGTTCCTGGCTAAATAAACTGGCAAGTAGTGGCATCTGCTGTTTGAACTTCTAAATCTATTAAAGGTGAAAAAGTTGAGAGAGAGACAGACATATGTACCAATTTAAGTTTAATTACCACTATACTTTATTCCTTTAGTAAGTTTTTTTTATTAAATTATAGATTTTTTTAGAATCTATCTAGTATCTCTTAGAAGAAATGTCCTCTTGCAAATGTTTTGGCGTTGACTCCACTAGATCAGCACACATGCTCTTGATTTCATCATCTTGAAACCACACTTGAATTGCATTGCTTATTATGCATTCTTTTGTTCTGAAATCAATTTTACCTGAACGTCTCCTCACTATATTCCACAAATCCTCAATAGGAGTTAGGTCTGCTGAATTTCAAGCCCATTCAAGCACTTCAATTTGATTTTCCAGTATAAATATCTCTGCCAGTTTTGAATTCTGAGAAGGTACCAAGTAATGCTGAAATTTTCCTTTTGAAGGTTTTCATGAATGAAACAAACTTATGCCGTAATATTTCAAAGTATTTAATCAAATTCATCGTGTCTTGAACAGGAACTATGCTTCCAATGCCATTTTCTGCAAAACGCTCCCAAAAAATATGCTTCAGCGAGTCTTTTACAGTCTGTTCGATATGATTCTGTCTGAAATGTTCACTATATCTTCATCTCACAACGTTCTGAAATGTATCCTTCCACAAATAAACGAGTTTCTTCACTGAAAACTACTTTCTTCTAGTCGTTAGTAGACTATGATTTGAGCGTTTTTGTCCTTGCTAAAGTTCTTCATGTTCAGAGTTAAAATTTGTTTTTTCGGTGGTCTTCTTGCTTTACAGGTTAATTCCCAGAGGCATTTGCTGAGCATCTCACATAAAGCCAGATGCCAATAAATCCCTTTGAAGGTTTGAGCATATTTTCCCTGGATTAATTTTGCTATTTTTTAATTTTATCAGTTTTTGCAGTAGTTTTCTGCTTGTGTCTACATTTTCCTTTCCTTTTTGGAGAGGTTGATCCACATTATTTGAATGAAGTTGATTAATGAAACATTTGATTTTCCAACAACAACTTCAGAATGTATTTTTATAACTGGCCTAAAAGTGGGATATTTCAAAGCCACAGGCATTAACAATAAACAACAAGCAAACAATAGCAAATTGCCTCACTGAAAGGCTCGCAACTAAAGAATAGGTAAATACTTCAACACTAAACCAGTTAGATCAATCAGTAACACCTACTCTAAGCAGATAAATTAGGGTTTGACGTGGTTCACATTTAGTCTAAGCAGATAAAATCGGTTTCAAGTGGTTTCAGAAAAATATCTACCAAAAAATAGCTTGTCCCAATTAATTTGCACAGTATAGTATTTCATAAGTATAAAATACAAAGATTCAATAATATAAGCTCATTGAGATGATAAGGGACTTAGTGTATAATTCTTTTTAGCTAATTTAATGTATTCAAGGAAACAATTTATTACATATGCCGGATGTCTACTTTGATGATAAAATACTTTGGGGGGTTGATAATTAAATATGTATGTGTTGGTCAAGAAACAAAGTTCCACTTAATTAAAATATTTAATTTCGCATTTATTAAAAACATTTATTTAAAAATTATAATTCCGAGTTTTGATAAACTTTTTACCATAATGCCTCAAATTTTGAATTAAAAAAAGTATCTCTTTAATTTTTTATACAGAATGCAAGATTTATTCAATAACAATATAATTTGTTTTTAAAATTATAGCTAATAATTCTTAATAAATTAAGTTGGTAACTAATATCATCATCGGGTATTTAAGTTGGAAATATTTCATAACTTTGAAAATAAAGAAACTGTGCAACATTTCACTGCAATTTCTTAATACCATATATAAAATGATGTATATACTTATTCTCGATGAAAATAGCGAGAACATTTTTTTTTATTCAAGCATAAAATTTTATTGCCCATTTCATATTTTGGGGGGGGATTTAACCCATTAATGCTTAACATAGAAATATTTAACTTTTTAAAGATAATTATATTTGTACATATGCAAAATGAGCTAAGAAAATAAACAAAATTCTGCACTAAAATTTTAATTTTATTCAACATAATGTTATCATACTATAGAAAGGACGCTGGGCAAAAGAGGGTACATGTTTTGTCCAAACACATCAACTTTTAGTTTTTAAAACTATTACTTTTAATATTGTATTTAAATGAATGAATGGATTAAGTAAATGAAAGTCTGTGAAAAAACTCAAAGTAAAATAAACACAAGAAATATAAATTGTATTTCAGTCATTATAATTTAAAAAGCTCAAATTGAAAAAAATGATAGCTTAATAGGCACAAATTTAGGCAAATTAAGTCTTATGATAAATTTTACAATTTTTTTATTTAAATTTACATATGAAAAGAGGTTTATAAAACATTATATAATAAAAAAAACTATTCGTAATTTTTACTCAATTTATATGCAATCTAATTAGTTTGAAATATTTTAAAGTATTTATCATGAAATCCAACTAAACATTTATTCATTTTTACCACAGTAGGCGCACCTTATCTGATTCTTACACCTACACCGATTATATAATCTTTTCCGTCATACCGGACTTCATCACAAGCTCTTTTGGAAAGAATTTTTGGTTTCCCTTCAGCTTGACTGTTATTTCATCTCTCACTGTACTTAGAAAAATATATCTGACAGATTTCTCTTCTAAACTTGAGAAGATCCGTTTTGTTACAGTCATTTGAAGGGCATAATCTGTAGAGTAAACCTGCATTTGAATTGATGCTTCTAAGCTAAACAAAAACAGCGGTACTATTATTAGACCGTTTGTAACTTCGGTATTGTGAAAGCTTTGATCCATACAATCGATCCCTCCCATAAATTTATTATGTTGAGACACAATATACGATCGGTCAATCCCTACAAATCTTTTACTAATATTCGACCAGTATTTCGTCTGAGCTACATGCTCAAACCTATAAAAGTTAGACTCCAAATTAACACATATATCATTCCCCAAACCACTTTCAAATTTTTGCTGTTATGAAAATCAAAACATCCCCTATTATTATTTGTAATAGATTTAATACCTTCAAGTGGACAACTTTCCTTACTATTAATCTATATAGTGCTAATTGCCCAAATTCTTTTTTCTGTTAACTTACCGATTAAAGCAGGTGATCTATAAAGATAATCAAAGCATATGTTGTATTGTTTATTTTCTGGTAATTCGGAAATTAGATCCAGAACAACTGCACTTCCCATACCGATTCCATACTCATCCAAAAACTGTTCCGACACTTCTGAATGCATCAAATTGTATTAAATATCCAAGTTCAGTATTAAGGCAACAAACTGTGTACCAGAATCTAACAGGTTTTCCTTTTATAAACTGCTTTCACCCACGATATCCTGAGTATGGGACCATATTATCTTCAACAGATAACTGCTTCTCATTCGGATATTTTTTAAGAATCTTTCAACTGAATTAAATGTGGACGCAATGTATCCATCATGTCTATTTTATTTACATTGCTGTTGCCAGCAAAGTGTAGATATTGCATTATTTTAGCATGTCTTGGCTAAAGTATGGCTTCCGAAATCGCATTATATATTATATCATTTGAATTTTCCCAGTACATTCGTCTTCTTCGGAGGACATTGCATCCACTACTAAATAGGATAGCAAAAAATAATTTCAGATTTTCAGCACCAACAACAAAATCATGGATTCGTTTTTCACCAGCATACGAAATCGATAGTTCTAAAATGCATTAAATTATTTCATCATTTAGGAACAGTTCAAAGAAAGATATGGGTGACCAATGTATGTTCAAAAATTGGGGTATTCCTCCATTAACTGAAAGGTATTATTTTCAGTCAATTTATTTCTAGACTAATTCCGAATTGTTTGGGAAATCTTTACTTTTTTTATCCGCTTTCTATAATGAGGAAATATTTCATATTCATTATTTTCATAAACAAGGAATACTTACTAATTCTTATTTATGAAAATAATTTCATACAATTTTTTTTAAAATTAATAACAATTTGTCATAATTATGGCTTGAAAAGATCATATATTGAGAAAAAAACGCATTCCTACAATGTAACAGGTCAGAAAAACCTATACTCATTCGTGTTTGGCGTCCTAGTTATATATAGAACGCTTCACAATGTAGAATATAACAGTGTTAAAAACATATTTCATGATTTTAAAAGAAAATTATTTTAGAAATGAGGATTGACTATAATTATTGCATAAAATATTTTTGCACCATTGAAAAACAATAAAATAATCTTACGTTTTGCTTGACGCTATTTTGAATAGCTAACGAACGATTAACTCTGAATTTAGAATTTCAAATCAGAAACAGAATATTGATGAAGGGTGCCATCTGGTGGACAATATCAAATGCAAAACTTTATCATAGTATTCTGCCACTTGGATTAGAAAATAAATAAAATTCCGTTATTTACAGCTAATCGCATAAGCGTTCTTTTAAACGATTGTTAAGACACAAATGAGTTAACACTGAATAGACTTTTTTTTCCCACACTTGATACCATCCTCGATTTTCCACAAAGATAGGCAAATGTTACCCTAAGTTTTGCAATAGAATGTTTTTCGATATTATATAGTCAATTTGTTTTCTTTTACTTATTGAATAACTTGAAAATGGAATAGTACTTTCTATGTTGTGTAGATTGTGCATTCCTCTTTGCCTTCGTTCTGCACTGGAAAGGTTAATTATTCCATTTGTGACATTCCAATTATAATGTAAACCACACATTTTTACTCGCCTTTCATTGAAAGTAATATAAATTTATGATATACTTCTCTATTCATGCAAAAAATATTCTGTACCATAATTATTATGATTTCCTATCACCATCACAAAAGTAAAGCAGTGTATCAGCCTTGTCAATATCTCCCATGTGTTCATTATATTCTTTTGCAAACACAAGGGGCTGGTACTTATAGTTTTTACCATCTTTCTCAGTTCTCATATCAAGATTCAAGAAATTCTGAATTCAGTGAAAAATTGGAATAACCGTTGTAACATTTATCTTTTTCTATAATCTAGAGACACTTTGCTCTTTCTTTTCTTTATCTGAACTGTTGTCAACTTTTTCAGCATTTTGAAAACCAGAGGATGAGGTTACTGGTGGAACATCGATCGATATTTCTTCATTACTTGAACTTTCTACAGATGTATCATCAGTCCAAAGGGACACTTTCGAAGACTGTCACAGCCTTTCTGTTATTTGACAGAGTGATTTTAGCATATATGAAATGAAAAGGGCAAAATTCAACTGGCTGAAAACAAAATACAGATTTTACAAATAACAATAAATTTATTAAAGTACAAAAGGTGCTAACTAACTATTTTACGTTACATACAAAAAATATGGATAAAATTAAATAAAAGCCATAGATTTAAATTTATTTTAAAAACCATAAAATAGGTAATACAATTATTCTTTGATATAAAAAGTATATACAGTAGCTTCATATTAATCCGAAAGTATTTAAAAGTAAGTTAATATTCAATACATTAGCCTTTGCTGCTTAATTTCAACTGTACTTAAAGGTACCAACTCCGAAACTGTTTTGAAAATGAAGTAAAAAAGATTTACATTTTTTGATTTTACAAATAATAACATTTCTCAAGGCGTATAAAGCAAAAAAAAATTATGTCTTAGCCGCTTAAAAATCACTGCAATATAAAAGTTATAGAAGCTTAAACTAGTCTGGAATATTTATTTTACCTAAATGTTTTAAGAATGTGATTTTTATCAATCTTAAATTTTTTGTAAGTTATTTAATCATTCTATGTACCATTAGCAGATAAGTAATGTGTAATTGTGAAATACATTCTTAATGTATTGTATTTTAAATCAAATTTGAAGTGAGTAAATTATATTTCCTTTTTATTGATTGCGATGAATGTTATAAAAGATACAATACGAGGTGTAATATGAAATAATGAGACTGACGCTGCTACAGAAGATATACGCATGCAACAAATGCCAGCAACTGATAGCTGTTCAGTGTGAAGCCTTCTCTTTTGAATGAATTGCTTCTCGCTTCTATAAATAAATCCATTTAGCCGTAGTTTTCGTTCCCATCAGAGTTACTTTTTGTTTCGCCTGAAAAATTATAAGTGTTACAACAGAGCAAACGAATTGTTGTGAAATTTCACATGAAACTTGGAAAAAATTATTTAAACTTATAATATATTGAAATGAATACCTGGTAATGAATGTTTATCGTGCGTTTGAATATTTTAAGGCTTTTCAAGACGGCCGAGAAACATTAAAGATACCCGGGTCACATTTCCATGTCCAAAACGATTATCAATATCTAAAAATTCGGTCTGACAGTCGGTTAAGTATTTGTAAGATTGCTGAGACTGTAGGAATAAACAAAGAATTCGTATGGCAAATTTTACATGCAAAAAATATACTTTCAAAAGGTCTCTAAACTTCTCACTTTTGAACAACAAAAAGCTTGCAGAACTGTCTGCATTGACGCTTTGAATGCCACTGAAAATGACCCAAACTTATTGGAAAAGATAATAATGAGTAATTAATTGTAGTCTTTTACTTATGGAAGCGCGAATCCATGCACTGGAAGAGCCCGTCTTGTACGAGAGCCAAAAAAGATCGAGTGAGAAAATCAAAATTCAAGAAATTGGTGATATTTTTTATATCCATATGATTGAGTACCTTCAGTGGTTTCTTGAAGGTCAAACTGTAAATAAGCATTATTACTATTACTTTCTTACTAAACTCCGTGAAAGAAAAAGAAAAAAAATTCCTGAATTTTGGATGGATGTTATTCCACATTGTCTATCAAGAGGTTTCTAGCTAAGTACATCATCCTAGTGCCAAACCATCTGGCTTATTCGCCGGATATTTCGCCATATGACTTCTATCTGTTTCTTTAGTAGAAATCTATAATAAAAAGAAGAAGGTTTGAGTCCGTAGCATCTGTGAAAGAAAAAACGGCACGCGTTCTTAAGGAGCGTTTAATAGCCACACCCCACACCTTATAGACTAGTGACAGACAACTCAGAGAGTAAATTACAACAAATTTGTTCTCAAATTTATTTAATACCTTTTCTAATATTTGAAATGATTTGGCATAAAGGTAAAAAGGTGATAACTTCCTGCATTCTGCTCATATGTAAATAACTTAATGGTTAGTATAGAGAATTATTTAAAGCTAGAGTGCGTAATAAAGTTTAGAAAATTTTTCATTGTTAAGAGTACAGAAACTGACAGCTGTTTGAAACTAAATCTGGATAATAATGAAAAAATTATCTGAGAGTTTAATTTCATAATGTTTATTGACCCTGTTGAAAAATTCCTGAGCTTCTACGTCTTTCAAGGAACAATAATTGAAAGATGTCATAAGGACAGAATCAACATTGGCAATTTCCAAATTGTGAGCACTAGTACTAATATAATTCAATCATATGGAATCATGCAATTGATTGATTGATGAATGATTGTTGACTGAAGTAACATGAAGGTCAACAGAAGGTGTATAAGAGAAAGACTTCGCAAGACGAAGACTTCGCAAATATCCTTTTTGTTGCTTCTAACTGCGTCTTCAAGTTTTTGTAAATTAGAACTTCAATCAAGTGAGTAGGATGTCGCTTTAACTGATACCTACCTCTTCAAATGTCCTCACCATGCTTACAGCAGGACAAGGAGCCTTGTCAGATTTTAAGTGAATCAGCCACACTACAAGAAAGGATCTTCACTAAATAATGATGTTAAAGGATGTTAAGTTTAACTGGGCATCAAAGGTTTCTCAATTTTTGGCATGAAAATTAGTACAGAGACGCATCACCTTATTTGTAGTCAGCACTGTCTAAAACCGTTTTAAATAAGGGTTCGTTGCCAATAAACTTCCAGGTAACTTATTGAAATAAATCAGTAGTCTTTATGTTGTTCAAAGTTAAACTGAATTTGAAAATTATTGTACTTTTTGTATGTTTAGCTGGATATATGGATAGATACAATAAGTTGAAATAATTTGAAATACATATATTAGCAATTTGAGGCAATGAGAAAAATTTTTGATGTATAAACATTAAAAAAAAGTATTATTACGTATTGTTTCCTTCCAAAATATGTCGCTACTTTAAGCACCCGTACAGTTTCAAATTTTCAAGCCTTATAATATTACTAATTTATTGATGTAATAGCTAGAGTGTAATATTATTCCAAATGAATTGAATGTCTAGTGAAATTCTTTCAGCTGTATTGATGTAGTTTAAAATATATGAGTACAAATGCGTTCGTTCAAATTATGGTATGTTCTGGAACTAAGATGGCCGAGACCCAAAAATAACGCAATTTATTTTAAATAAACATTTCACATGTTAAGTAAATCACGTAACGATAATTTAAAAAGGTTGTGGAAGTAAAATATGCGTTCCAACTGCGAAAACTCCTATACAAATAGAAAAGAACCTTGTCTACAATCGACCAGAACTCCGTCGCCGGTTCAATTCACTTTTTCACCTGCTCCATTTTTCCAGCACGTTATTCTCCAAGCAATTTCAGCACTTCTGTTATAATTTTATTAGGCGGTCACCTCCATAGCATATTGGTTAGGAAGTTTTAGATTTTTTCTTCTTTTCTTGGATCCTTACTATATGTAAATACTTTTACTTGTAGATATTAACGTAAATATGATAACAGACAAATTTAAGAACTTGTTTTACAAAAATACTGCTTTTTAACAGATTTTGAAAAAGAAAGAAACCCATTAAATTTTAAATATTATTTCAATAGGTTTCCTTCTACTCACATTTTGTGTCTAGGTCAAAACTTTAAGGCTTTTTCTTACATTTTAAAGCGCTCAATAGAGCGGAAATTTTCTATACACGATTGTTTTGGATGACAAGACGATAGTTTTATTTTAATTGATAGAATTAGTTGATTAAACCTAATTATTTTAAAGAATTAATTTTTTCGCCACGTTTCTAGTCAAGTCGCCAAATGGTCACAAAATCTGTTGCCAAAGTAAAGATGTCATTGCTTAAACTATGTTTTATTTTTTCTTCTTTAATAAAAAACTGATGAAAATATTTTTTTAATTTTAATTTTCCTTTAATTGAAAAAAATTAAAAAAAATATGTTAGGCAAAGGGAGAAGTTTAAAACGAAACTCATGTTCAAAAAACTCGTTTTCTACCGGTGTTATTAAATTAGTAGTGACAAATTAAAGGCAGATTTATTGCTTTTTTCAAAGCTTTTTAGTTAATATATTTTCAAAAATAAGATAAATTTTAAAAATTTGCATTTTGGATTAAATTAATACATGGATTGTTAAAAACGATACATAAGATAACAGTCATGTTTCTCTGAAATTCTCTTAAGAAATAAAATTTTGAGTATAATATAAAGTGTAAGGCATTATGATGATAAAACTAGATACTGGAAAAAAGTCGAAATAATATCTATAATATTTCAATTTCTAAAAAAAACATTTCCTTTATTACAGCATGCACTAAATTTGGAATTGAAATGTGCCATTGCCTTCCCGTAAGTAGATTACAGATAGAGCAAAAAAAAAAAAAAATTGAGTTACAAAAAAAATTGATTTTATAAGCAATGAAATGCCTCTGTAAAATGCTTTTATTAATTACAAGTAAAACAAATTCGGAATATATAAAATTATGTAAGATAGGATTTTTTTTGTTACGGGAAAGAAAAGAGTTTATCTATGAAATATAATAAATAAGTTTGCTGATGAAGCTTATTATAGTATTTAAACAAAGAATTACAAGCAAAAAGTTCACATTGATAAGAGAAGGGTATCTATTGTAATAGCAATTGAAAAAAAATGATTTTAATGAATTCCTGATTGCTAAGATGTTTATGTAGAGCATAATTTCAGATTTTCTAATTAAATATATTTTCCTATACGAACGAAATAAATTTATAAGCAATAAATCTATTTCTAGTTTGAAAAAAATATTTTAATTTTAAACTAATTCATGCTTTCCAGATGAAAATTTTTTTAAAAAAAATTATGCGTCTGTATTTTGCTATAACTCTAATGACGGATATCTTAGATAAAGAAGGAAAGATTTAAATGCATAGTGGAATTGGGCCGCAATCATATTAGAATTTTCCAAATAATATAAAGATCAAATTTCTCATTTCATCAAAAAAGTGGGATCGAGATATTTAGATTTATTTACTCTTATACTTGTGCTGTCCTCTTTCATCCCCCAACGACTCTCTCTAGAATAGCTTTAGGGAGATTTTCAAACAGAAGATTAAGAAAAAAATCATAAGGATGAAACCACAGAAATCAGGAAAACAAATAGGTAAAAGTAACAACAAAAAAATATTTGTAATTTATATGGATACTTGATATTACAATAAAAATTGATATTTTAAATGTGTATTTCTATTTAAGCAACAATTTGGTAAAAGTACTCAGTATGTTTCAAAATGTTTCTATTTTCCGTTTTTCAGGTTCTTATATTTTATATTACATCTTTTCAATGTTTAAAGGAATATGACGCTTTAAAAGGATTGAAAAAATATATATTCGTCAGATTTTAAAAGCAATTAGAAAATACAAAAAAAGGATATTTTTGCAATTTTTTTATTGCATAAATTTATTTAACTTTTGAAATTTGAAGATTTTAAAGGATACATTTAAATATATTGGAAATGAGAGATTGTATTAAATTTTTATTAAGTATTAATAAATTTTCTGTTCATTTTTATAATTATTTAGATATTATAGTTTTATAACAAAAATGCATTCTTAAAATTTACGAAAACTCTCTAACATTTTTTTTAAAAAAATACATGTATACTAAAGTATAAGAGTGAAATGTAATACTTGTGATGTGAAACATTCATTACATTAATTTATTTTAATGGGATGTATTCTAAATTAATTCTAAGAATTTAAACTATTTTAATAAGTATATAATCAAATTTAAAAGTAAATTCCATTTATTTTCGATTTAAAATCTACCTAAGCAGTTAGATTGCAGTCAATTAGAAGCGAAATATGTCTTGTAATTCAATTTAAAGGGATTAACTAATAATTAACAAAAGTAAGCATATAAGCCATGGTATGAGACCTCGAATTTTCACTTATTAAAAGTTCGGAATTAATCATGCCTTCGCTTACATCTATTATTTTTCATGTGATTTGAATTTGAATATATAATTAAATGAGACACCAATGGGATATAATTACGAATGAGCAAAATATTTTATGGAACTTTCAAAGTACTGAGACAATGCACTTTCTCCTATTAATTCTCTTGTAAAACAATTGTTTTAAACTGGTTTAAATTGTTTTAAACTATTTGAAGAACTTAACATTTATAATGCAACTATTGAAGGTATTGCTATTTAAAACTTAAAATTATACGTAAAATGCATTTTTACTTTTATTTTACGAATCCAATATATATAAATCCGAATTTTTTAAGTCGAATTTCAATATAGCCCTTAGAGAATTTAGGTTTATAGTTAAACCAAGATTAAATATAATTAACTTATTGATTGCTTATTAAAGTCACATAACAAATCAACATGAGGGCTATTGGGAACTGTCTTCGTAATTTTGAGCCTTCATACAATGGATCATAAAATCTCAATAATGGTAGGGAGCACAGAAATATAGTGTAATTTTGATACTTTTGGAACAAATGAGTAATGCTATTAAATATTTTTTTTATTCTGAAAATCATAGAAGACTTTCAAAGATATTTTTAACATCTTGCATGTGGATCCATGGTTTTCTTATTGAAAATATTTGAATTTACTTAAATCATCAAAATCAATATGCATATTCCTTTTGCGTGGAAATTTTCACAATATTTTTGAAAGCAAAACATAAAATTAAGGCAGAAAACAAAATTGAACAATATCAGAAGCATTACAAGGTCTGTTGTCGACGGACTTCGTGACTTTGTTTCATTCAGATGATTAGAATACCTCAACTGGCATTCCGCTTTTCAAATTTCTACGCTACTACATGGAACCACGACAAATATAAGGTGCATCAACACCGATACATGGTGAGTGTTTAGTGGTATCAATCAACTATCCAATGGCGAAAACGCTGTCTGTGAACTCTTGACTATGGATGACTATAATTGGATTACATTACAAAATGGAAGCAAAGAAATCTAAGTAATCATTGAAATATATTTTCTTAATGTTACGTTATCAGGTAAATGCTGGTTGTGCAACTTCATTACTTTTATTTTTCTGTTAGCTAAACTACGTCTCTTTATTATATATTATCACAATCTCCTTTCAGCCAAGAACTTTCTTATATTATTTCAAAAAAGGTTGAATTTGAAAACTGCTATATGTATATATGTAGCTTATTAATATAGATATTTTTGATTCAGCTTTCGTTATGCGTATCAGAATACTCAGTAATTAAACTGTTTTTATGAGTCATTAAAATGTTACAAGACTAATACTAGACTTTTCCCATTCTTATCAATGAAAGGATTACTTGAAATTACCTTAGAAATCTTAGTAAAACAAAATCTGACATACAAACATCCAAAGTAAGACAAAATCTGTAAATTTTATGTGCACAATCTCAGTTTCTTTAATTGATTTTATTGATATATTCTTTTTTCATATCAGTTTTTTTTATTTACTCTTTTCTTATTTCTTACTTATTGCAGAAACTCTCTGAATAATGTGGTGAAATGTTTATATTAGCTAAAAATAAATGCGCTTAATAAAGTAATTTATGTTGAAAAAGGGAAAAATTAATCCTATTTTTAAGTCATTATGTATGTATTATTTATGGAACCTTATTTCTTCATAAGCAGTTTGTAATTCAACAGTTATTATAATTTGTATAAACCACTTAAATATTACATTAACAAATTTTAATGAAATTATTTAATTAGTAAAATTCATTGAAAACATTCCACAATTAAATTTAATTGAAAATAATAAATAAATAAATTTCATTGAAAACTTTCAATTAATAAAATTTAATATTTGAGTGAATCCACAAAATATCTATCATTTTTCTCCTACTGCGGTGTATTTAATTACAAATCTTAAGTAACTTTTAATTGGATCGATGCAGTCTAAAGACATTCGTGATGAATACATCTTATTTGCTGTTATTTTGATATGACCAGATTGTAATTAGAGGTTGCTCACCAAATGAACATCTAAGCCATCAAAAGCGCTTGTGAAACTCTACTCAAATTAGATACGCTACTGTCGTTAATTTGCTTAATAATAGGATGTCACCTTGCAAGAGCAACATTTATCAAAAGGTCTAACAGAATCCTCTATCAGTAACATTATACTGTTCTTTAATTAGGACCTTCAAAGTTTCTGGCTGTAAAGTCACTTTGAATTAGGTTGTTAGTAGTTGGTTGGCTTTATATGTGAAAAATAATTGCTTAGATTGTTTCACTTTTATAAAAACAATATTTCCCAGAAAAAAAGAATCATTAATTGTAAAAATAATAATATTATTATTAAATTAATGTACAAAAATGCTCTTGATGAGAGTTTAAATAATTATAAAACAATGTCATGCAACTGTACTGTATATAGTGACTTATCCACGACTGAACAGAATATTTAATGAATTTGGTACTATAAATTTTAGCAGGTTTTTGATTTCATACCCTTCTTATTCTTCAAATTTGAATGAAATTTTTAAATTATTTTCAAACTCAATGATTCGTGAGGAGTTAAATGATTTATAATGGAATTTTCAATGCCTAAATATCTGTAATAACGTTTGGATTAAAATATTTCAAATAAAACCTTAGGAAGGCAAACCACAATTTTATTGTTATATGTAAGGATTCTTTGCTTAAATCCCTAACGTAATTTTGAGTCACTTTCTACAAAAATACACATATCTGAAGTTCATAATATAAAATTCTAAGCTATTATGTAATTTCTATTATTTAATGAGGATTAATCTATTACACTAGAAAAAAAATATATGTCAGCTTCTTATGAAAGCTTCTTATACAAAAGCTTTAGATAAAATCTAGAGTATGTTTCAATCTTATTTTTTTCAATTTTGTTTACATCTTTTTAGATAAGAAAATACCTGAAAAATAAACTAAAGACAATTTTACAAAAACACCAATTATTGATTAGCATGAACCTTACTACCTCTTTTAGTATATTTACTTTTGAGCAATCAAGTAGATTATCTATTACTTTTAATTCTTGGTGAAACAAATGATAAGTTCGATATCCTATAAAGTAAATTCCTTTTCGACGATTAAAATTGGAAAACATGATCAATTTATTCTTTTAGCCACCCAAAGGGCTATTGTTTTTGTTGGATTAATTTTGGCATACCAGATCATTTTTCAATTATTTTATCTTTTGCTTCAATTTTAATTACGTTTAGCTTAAATATATTCAAGTTAGCAATTTATTGTTTGCTTTAATTTTAGTATCAGATAAGTTTACTACTGTCAATTTCTCGTTATTTCATCGTTTACTTTAATTCCTATATTTAATTGAGTAATTTAATTATAATTATAAAAGAAAGTGTACCTTGGGTGTTTAATTTAGAAATAATTAAATATGTTATTTGCAAAACTTTGTACAGAATTTTTTCTTCATTTGTGTTGTGCTTCATGCCAATAAGATTTATGAAATATGGCTATTATTTTTCTTTTTCTTTAACAATATCTGAAAATAAAATAGGATAAGCATTTTTAATAATTATTTTAAAATACTGAAAGGTTTTACCTTATTTTAAAGACTATTGCTTACTTAATAATATTAAATGAAGTTTTTATCTAAAAGAGTTATTTTTTCGAACATCAAGACAAAAGGGTTTTAATAATTAATGAACAATATTCTAAACTATTATAAACTTCATAATAGTTATATATTAAAGACATTCATAATGATATTAAATTGTGTTATATTTATTATGTTATATTATAAATTATAAAACTATTTATGGATAAATTGAGCATCTTTAAATTTTGTTATAACTTTATCTAATAAAAATGGTATAACCGTATCTAAAAATATTCATTAGAATTATGTGTAGACTTCAAAGATTTTCCTTCTTTTTTTATTCATAAATATTTTCATTGGAGGGAATATCGTTCCTAATGATAATCTGTGATTATAATTGATCATATATCAAGCTTTGGGAAAGGAAATTGTTATTATTCATTTAGATATATTTAATTTTTTGAAATTTTAACTAATTGAACATATTTGGGAGTAATCCCAAAAGAAAAGACTCATTATTTTTTAGAAATGTAGAAACTTTTATTTTCAATAATGTTTACATTACTTTAAGGAATTAACCTTTATCTCTCTCAGTTTCTACATAATTGCCATTTCGATCGATACTTTTTGAGGACTCGGAGAGCTTTTGTATGATCATGTCATATCAGCTCACACCCTTGTCATAGAGAGAGCGTATAATTTCATCTTTCACCTCATCGTCATTGTTGCAGAATAATCCAACCAAATATTTTTTCAACTTAGATGGTAGTCCCTGAGTTACAAGTCATGACTGTAGAATAGGTGGGTAATGATGTCTCATCCAAAATGTTTTAGGACAATGACTGAGGGTGGCTTGAGGGAGAGTTTTGACGTGGTGAAAGCTTACTCTCTTGGACGACATTCCACTTCTCCGGTTCTGAATCCCCTGTATGAGATTTTGCAACTTATCATAATATATATCTGCTTTTTGTGATTCCAGAAGCCATGAAGTTGACCAACAATAACTTCTTTTAATTTTATAATAAAATTAACGTGGATTCATTAGCAGAGTGATCTTATTATAATTTTTGCTTTTTCGGATAAGCTTCTATTCCCGTGATTGGTGTTTGGTTTCAGGTGTGAAGTGGAACACCCAAATTTCATCCCCCCCTTAAATTCATATCTTAAAAAAAGGTATTTTCGTCTGTATCTTAATATTGACTTTCTGTGAAGTTAAGGAGAATCAGTTGGTGGCCTTCTGTGAGCATTCACGGAAACCACCTTAAACATATATTACGATTTTACAACTTTTCTGTCAGTACTCTATGAATGATGGTATGGGATCCATAGAAATCAAAATGGAAAGATAATCTAGAAAGAAACTCAGATGTTCACACATGGTTTGCTAAGCCTTAGGATTGTTTAGTTGGAAAATGGTAGTCTTTCATTTCTTTCTTTGTCGTGAATTTCAATACAATTAGCTGCAAACATTCTACACCACTTTCACACGTTTTAATATCTATGTACGACTCTCCGTACACTTTCGTAAACTGGCGATGAATTGCAATCAATTTAACGTATTTTGTTTCACTAAGACCGAATAACTACTAGAGTTTCGCTCTTCATGGTAACTTCGAGAGGGAACTCCTTTTCATACCTCTACCAAGACATGATTAAACTCTCTAGGGAAGTGATTGTAGTTTGTCTGTGAGTAGGAAGCAAACTTAGCAGTGTTGCCAACAGTTGCCCCAAGTCTTCATGCCTCTATCACTTTGGATACCTTACTTTTAGGATTTTCCTCGAACTTTAATTAACTGTTGGCTTAGATTTTTATTACAGAGATAAAATTACGTGCAAAACATATTAGATTTCCTTCAGTTTCAATGATATTTGAAAATTATTTCCTTATTCAAATCTAAATAAAATTATTTTGATTTGCAATTTAAATATTATGATATAAGAATATTTTCCATATTTTTGCATCCTTTTCTGCAATTCTTTACAGTATTCGGTGTAACATAATTTTTTTTTTAATTAAATATTTTATTATGTTAAACATTTCTAATGACTTTTTACTTCGTTCACATAATTAAATATTACTAACATTACCTTCCGATAATCAATTATGCCAAAAGTTAAATTTTTGTGGGTATCTAATCATATCTAAAACTATAATGCTGAAAAATTTAGCCTAATTTCCCAATGCCTTTACTAAAATGAAAATATAAAAAAATGTCTATTTTCCGAAATTGATCCAGTTGAATTCAACTAATCGTTATATAATTTTACTCTTTTCACTAGATATCTGTTCTATTTTATTTGTGTATGCATAATACAAGAGTTTTCTTTTATCGATCAAATAAAGAAAATAAATTATTATTCGAAATGCCTGCTCGAATTGAAAAATCTAATTGCAAACCTTATTCTTTATCTCTTCTTAATAAGACTCAGTGGAGGAACCCGTCTTAAGCCTATCTTAAGAGTTTTGAAAATTGTGGAAAGTAAAAGTACATTGTTTATATATTTTTATATCAAAGAAAATCCTAATATTCCATATTTAGGAAGGATGGTTCCAGTATTCGTTGAAATGGAGAATTTGAAGTGCGAATAATATCAGAATTTCCTTGAATTTCTCAAAACTCTTTCACGTGAAAGATGCGTTTTCTTCTTCTTCTCTTTTTTTTTTATCGTTTGCTACTTTTTGCTTAAGGAGAATCTGATAAATTATTTTTCTATGAAAGAAAAGAAAAAAAAATAGTTTTTTTTATTATGTTTCCCTTTTTGTTACTTCATTTTTGCTGTCTCAGTAAGTAAATAACATTATGGCTGCATGACTTTGATCTCAGGTTTGCTTTGTGTTTTGACCTCTATTATTGATTTATTTCTTCTCCAAGGAAGGAAAACTCATTCGCTGAAAACGTATCGATTAATTTATATGCATTATGGCTTATAAAAAGTACGTATTTGCATTTTCAGCGAAAATATATGCTTTTGCTTCAAGGGATCCGCTAAAACTCATTATGTAAATGTCCTGTTGGGTTTGAAAGATACTACCAGATTTAATTATCTTTGATAATTATATATTATAGTACAATGATCAATTTATTTTTGTTTGGAAGTTATTTTCCGAGCACTTGAAGAACAAGAACCTGTTTAGAAGTTTCTTTGAAGTTTGTTGCATTACATATAAAAATTGATATTAGCTGAATGAACATAGTTCGAAAGAAATTTCAGTGACGATTTGAAAAAAAACTTCCATTTGTCCTTTACTGACTTTTTCTAGGAATATAAAGTAATGTAACACTGATTGCAATCTCACAAAACGCTGATTGAAGCATATGCGGATTTTTGCCCGTCGTTTTTATATAGCTTTTTATTTTCCAATAATACAAAATTAAATTCAAAACATTGAATACCTCCATGCAAAATTTTACGAGCTGTGTTAAATATCTTTAATACAGAGAAGTCCTTAATTTATTTGCATTTTATGTGTATAAATTAACCTTATGTTCAAAAAAAAATATTTCATCTAATTAAGACTTAATTGCTGGCATGGAAAGTATATTATAAATATTCTTTTAACTGCAATTATGAAGTATTCTTTGCCTAAATTAATGCAAATTTTACATTCTCAGAATCTGTGAAACTTCAGAAAATGATAATTCATACTTTATATAACCTTAATTTTTTTTTGTTGTAAAATTTACTTAAAATTCTTCCATTAAGTTTTCAAATGATATCTCCATATTCAATAGTTTTTATACTAATTTTAGATTATTTTTAAATTTACTTTCTTATTTGACAGCAAATACTAATATATTAAAATATACCTCAAGTTTTTTAGCAACAAAATTTGACTGTACCATTAAGAAGATGGAAATTATTTCATATAATTCTTTCGATAGCAGTAGCGAACAAGTTTAAAATTTTGTAGGAATGAATGATTTCTATTCTTATGAAGTTTGAGTTAATGATGAAACAATGCAAAATTTTAAAAATAAATAAAGAAAGAATAAATGCAAAAAAGTAGCACTAACGATCAGAGAAGCATGCATGTGTATTTTTGATTTTAGAAAAATATATTTATTAAAGGAATCTACATGACTTAATAGAAAAAATTATAAAAGTGCAACAGATGTTTAAAAATATATTAATATTTTTCATAATTATTAAATATTAATAAAATATTATAGTGTTTCTTTGATTGAAATTTTTCAAATTTAATGAAATGAAATGAAAGTTAATTAAAGTATAGTTTCAATCCTGAATTTCTTTAATCAATGAAATTACTGGAATACTTGCATGTGAAAAACTTACTCTTTAAATGTATTCAACTTTCTACTAAAGATTTAAGGATGTAGCTACTTATTTAAGAAGAAACTAAGAATTGCATTCGATTATATGTACATCACATTTGCAGGTATTGTCACAGAAATCATTTGGAAAAAACTTCAAAAAAAGAAAAATAAAATAATACCATGAAAAGTTTAGTATTTTATAAAATGTATTCAAAAAATATAATTATACAAGGTAATGATAATTAAAGTTGCACTTTCAAAAGGCTGTAAAAATGGAATTACTGATCAGAATGATGTGATATTACTTTTTAGTATATCTGACGCAAAGGGAATTCGTCTTGCGATAGAAAAAAATTAGTTCAAATGCGAGCCAATAGATGACGTTATATTAGTTATAAGATGATAAGAAACGATTGTTATAAAAAATATGGGAATTTTAAGATGCTAATTAAGACATGAGCATATTATACTAGTGATAAAAAGGCATACAACACGCAGTTCCTATTATTCTGTGTCTGAGAAGGTAGCCATGGCTTTCATTGAAGGATCGGGCTGTACTTGTGAAGATTTTCTAAAATAACATTGACTCCATGGAAATTGAATCAGAGACATACCGAACATTAAATGGTTTTATAAGCGCCTCTGAGTTTTTGACTGAATTCGTTCTAAAGAAAATGACTGTCAAATTCCAAAAGACTTGATCATTTGACGTGAAATGTGGTAAAAGGTGGAAATCAATTGCTTTGACTTCAATGGAGAATGTGGTTACAGCATTGGAGAAAACTTCAAACAGGGCTTTTGAAACGTGCAGTGCACGGGGAAGATCGAATTTTAAAAATGCCTGCCAGTCCAATTCGTAAAATCTTACGAAACATCCTTCAATGGTATCCATCTAAAATTATGCACGTTCAGGAGTTGGTTCCTACTGACCTGTTAAAACGAGAAGTTTTCGCTCTGAAATTTTTTTCTCGAATGGAAGTGGATAATGCAAGAACATGCAGTATTTTGTGGACAGACGAAACCTGTTTTCATCTTCAAGATTATGTCAATAATCAAAATGCAATACTTGTACAATAAAGATTATCCGTTCCAAATGTAACCACTACCTCTTCATTCTCAAAGATTCACTTTTAGGTATGCACGTTCACGGTAGCATTTACCTATGGTCTATTCTTTTTCTAGAAAATTCGTCCTTCGCGTTATTGTCAACTGTACAGTCAACAAAACACATTACAAATCTCTTTTGCCAATCCAGATCATTCCAGAAATTAACATTAAATCCAGAGTGAATGTGTGGATTTTTTGTGCAAGATGTGCAAGATTTTTGTGCTAGATGAAGTTCATCCACAAATTTCAAATCCAGTGAAGCAGCTACTTAACATGCAGTTTGGAAATAGCAGAACTATCAGTTGCCATTTTCCAACGCCCTAGCAGCCTCGATCACCTGACCTACGATCTCTGGCTGTGGAGTTCCTTAAATATATAGTGTACGGGGGTTCTAGTTGTGAATCTAACTTAAATGAAAACACGTATTTTGCAACAAGTTCACAACATTACAAACTGATACACTAATGTCTATTGTGGAACATTCTGTTCTGCGCTTTCAACTTGTGGTAGAAAATGGTGGGCATCAAATTGAACATTTTTTAAGCAAGTCATAGCAGCTTATTTATGACTGCCTTTTCTTGAAGATTTCATTACTTCTTGCTTTTTCTATGCTTTTTGACCTAGTGACAATTAAAATTCGATTTCTTTCCTATATGCTGTGGAGCCACCATGTGGTGTTCGGGTTTTGAACAAATATTGCTGTAACAAAATGCCCCGTACTTTAATTAGATCTCATGACTAGTACCTTACCAACTATCGGCCCACTACTGAATATTTTTTTTTCTTTCGCGAAAAAATTCCCATTGCTTCATGTATACGCAGATAAAATATCGTGTCATTTTGACCAGTGGTTCTTTTCTTCAGAAGCTGTTGAAATTACAAGTTTGATTATAATCAAACTGTATATAAAATGATAACACAATTTGTCTTTAATATTAAAAATATTTGTTTTCCTTTGATTCAAATACTCTGAAACTTTTGCATTCATTTGTATTTTGATAGATTAATAAAATGCCTGTGTTGTGGCGTAACTTTTCTACATGTTTACTGAAAACATTTCAAAAGATTTCAAAAAATGTATCTTTAAAAATAAAGTAAATCCTAGTTATAAATTTACAAAGCAATATGGGTTAATATGCAAAAAAATATTATGCACGGTTAATTGAAAAGCAATTTTCTTCAATTTGTATTCTTTGTTACATTTTGTAAAAATACTTGTTATTTTTCATTTAACTCAAACATGGAAAATATTTTAAGACCCTGTCAGTTCAAATTTCTGATTCTTACATATTCGTTCAAACATAATTATTGTAGGCGATCTTAACATTTTGATCCGATTTTATTGAAATATATTTGCATGAAAATGTTTTAATCATATATAATTTTTTTAATCTTTTCAATTAAACTATACAAAGCTGCTTATGAAGATAAATTTCTATGTATTAAAAACAATTATGAAGGTAGGAGTAGAATATATTTTCGGTTTTATTATCTAATATAAAAATAAAATATATTTCTCTTTACTCGGAACATATAATAAAATTTCGACAAATTAAAAACAGCTAGGGAAGGATGAAAACTTTATTTTTATCTGTGATATACTTCTAAGGTTAAGAATCATTATTTTTTAGGAAAACTAGATATTATACTCAATTTAAAAGGGATTATTTTGCATTACCTTCAGCAGCAGATGTTCTCTCTCTTTTCTATGCCTATAACTACAGAAATAGTACTTTCGATTTGGATTAACCAAAAAATCTCTCCTTCTCTGAAATGTCTGATTTTAAATGACTTGAGTCCCTATAGGGGCTCAAGAATGAAATATGGTATTATCATAAAATTTAAAATATATTGACTTTCAGAAAATAATAGTGGTAAGAAAATCTTTATTTAATTGAGTATATACAAAAGAAGATGCCACATAAATGTAGGTTATTATATTATTAATAAGAAAACATGATAGTGATTAAGGTGCAAACAGTAAAAAATTATTGATTTCTTAAAATTGTCTATTCGAAAAAATAGAAGTCTATTCATGTACCACAGAAGTAAAATAGTAAGATTATTTAAGTAAATTAGGTTACATTTAAAAATATAGTGAAGTGCATTACGAAGTTAAAATCAAAACATTAACCAAAGTAAACCATCAAACTTTAAAAAAATTGAATTCCCCAAATCTAATAAATAGGATAAACTACAATTATACTTAGCGACTCAGTTTTTGTGAAGCCACCGTCTGCCACCCTAAAAATATACAAAGAAGTAACAGCACTGCGGCAGCTCTTTTCAACAATAAAATAAGTTAAGCAAGCTAAAACTAGCCCAACAGGCACGACTCTTTCGGTCTAGTTGTTAAAGGTGCAACAAAAGATTATCAGTCAGCCTTTCTTCGAAACGACATATTGAGAATTCGAAACACACCGCTGGCATTCCAAAAAGTCTACTATACCCTCCCACTCCATGGCGTAAAAAGCATCTAAAGCCAGAGGGATGACCCGAACACATTTTTACCAAGGACTATTGATATTTATAACAGCCAGACCGTGGAATATTTCAAAAAAGTATTTATTCAGTTAAAAGCAATAGTGATTCTTGGATAATTCTTCTATGCCTATTGGACTAAGAATCCTTATATGAATTCAAATGATTTAATGAATTATTAAATGTACTTCAATAAAAAGTCGGAATTACAAAATTCGGCATCTAAGTTTATACATTTTACAAAAATATTGAAAAAATATGGTCATGGGTTAACTCGTCAGGTTTCTTGAAATAATGTCAACTCAGTACTTATTCCACATTTTCTAATATTCCAACTCCTTCAATGTATTATTGTATGAATTCTTCATTAAGAATTTCACGGTCCACAGTTTCGACTTGGGGCACATACATTTCCTTAAAAATTTTAAATTTTACGGAAATAGCAAAAAATTTTCCCTTCACTCACCAAGCTCCTTTTAAGCATGTTCTAATTATATATATTAGAATCTTTAAAGGTACTTTAAATCTTAAAAGTTCGTTTACTTATGAAAAGAAGTATGGTCAACTTATACGTAATAAAAGTCTATAGCTAAGCTATTGTAGTCCTTTATGAATAAGATTTTGTTTTAAATCACTTATAATTTTCAAACAGTTTTTTATCATTGTAATGTGTATTTCATCAAGTTAAGTTAACAAATTAGCATCAATTTAAGAGAGAGAGATTTTTGATGGGAACAATACCCGATATGAACTTTATAGAAAGATAAATGGTGGAGACTACTGTAGATTCCTGTACCCCGAATGTTAAGGAAAATGGAACTTAGAAGTGTATATTAAAAATTTTTATTTGTTGTTGTAATTGTTTTATTGTAATTGTATTGTGTTGTTCGGTTTTTTCCCCTTAGTAGTATTTCCCAAGTTCTTATGATTGCCCGAATGGTGTGCATTCCACATCTTTGTAAAGTCTCTTTGGACTACTCCTTAGGCTTTCATTAATAAAGAAAAGGTGAATCAGTTAGGAAAAAAAAAATTTAATACATAATTAAAGATAACAAGTAGTTTAAATCTTTTGATTTCATTTCATAGATCTATTGCAATTATCGATTAATGAACGAGTGATTTGGACTTTTATGTTAAACCAAATTTTAATTTAAGTGATTTTCCACTGGGTTATCGAACTGCTTGGTAAATCACGTTTCATTTATGGCTAGGAGTTTTGACGTTGAGCTGTTTAAGGCAAGTTGATAGATATTTGTAAATTGGAGTGAATTACTTTTATCCATATTTGGGATACAAGTTAGTTGCAGGTGACTCCTAATTAGAATAATTGGAGAAAAATCTGTTATGATCCAGATATGTTAGAATCAAAATGAGTGATTTAAAAAGCTAATTAGTAGTTTTATTATTATAATTGAAACTAGAGTTAACTGAGTTAAAAGAGATTCGGGTGAGTGTGAGAACTCTCATTTTCTGTGATGATAACCATTAAACGGTATTATCATTTTCTGATGCTTCTTCTACAGAATTTCAACTTTTTTCCTATTTAATTATATTTTAAGATGGCTGTGAGGCTAAATAATGAAGTAAATAAGTCACAAACTTTATAAGAGGAAGTTCAAGTTATGTGAAGAATAGAAAGAACCATCATATATTGTACGTGTTATGTTACAACATGGTTTGTTTATTAATATATTTAAGATGATGTTCAAAACAAAATATTTTTTCCGTAATATATGGATATGTATTAATTTAAGAAAAAGGAAGAAATTCAGATAGTTACTTTATATACAGACACAACAAACTCTGATCTTAAAGAATGACTAAAGTAGGTTTTTAATGGTTGTTTCTTTAAGTATGTAGAAAAAATTTAGCTATATATCAATGCTTCATTACTGACTTAAAAGTATCATTATACTCGGTATATTGGATGTTATATATTCTGAAATGTAATCTGTATATTTAACTTCTATAATATAAGTTATTTAAGATATAAAAAATGTTATTTGTTCAAATTTCAAGACTATATAAAATAAACTGCAGACATTTTATCTGAAGTTCACCGACAAGTGATATAAAATTATTTTAAGGAAATTACTCTTTAAATTCAGCTTTCTTAATAAAAATTTATATCACTTTTTGGTGAGCTTCAAACTAAATTTCTGCAGTAAGTTTTATATATTGTTGAAATTTGAACAAAATAGTATCTGTTCTACTTTAAACAACAAATTATAGATGATAAATATACGAATTACGTTTTAGAGGATATAACATGTATTATATCGTGTATTGCCATACTTTTATTACTATACTTCTAATAATTTCATAAAACTATTCAGGCTATCACTAATTATTACTTTGATAAATAAGCTTTATTTATCAAATTAATAATTAAGGAAAGTCTAAATAGTTATGTGAATTTTAATTTCTTGTTTAAAAAAACTAATCTCCAATACTGTAAGAAACTCACAGAAATCAAATTAACAATTGCAATTCAATTTAAATGAACTGCTTCCTTTCAAAAGTTGTCTCTTTCCTCTTCATATAAAACTATCTGCTTCTCTTTTAATATGATGTCCTTTAGAGGAGAATTTTTTTCCCCTTCAAATTCGAGGGATGAAAACGCTCAAAACGATGGGAATTTTATTTGCACGAAGCTCTACATGACCAGAAAATAATTAAACGTTTCCAGAGAATATGATATCTCAACCTTCAAAAGATCTTGTGATTGTTATTTGAAATACAGTGCTGTCGTTTATTTGTTTAATAACAGGATTCAGCAAAGGAAACATTTATCGAAAGATTTGACAGAATCCGCTTTCAGTAACATTCTATTACTGGCGAAATAGAACTCTCCATGTAACTGAGCGCCAAACCTCTTAGATTTAAGTAAAATCATGTTATTAGCTGTCTTGGTCAATAATGCATTTGATTATGTAATAAATTGTGATCAATCATTTCCTTCGTTTTCATTTTATAGTAAAAATGCGTTAATGTTACAAATATTATTAAGTTTATTATGAACATAATCATATTTATTAAAAAATCATTTAGTATTAAATAACAATGATACTTAAGCATAGCAATTTTTAATTTTTACTAACAGTTTCTATTAAAAGAAAAGTTAGTGATACCATATCTGATTTTTTTTATTAAAATGTTTTTTTTTCTTCTTAGTTAAATCTATATTAGAAAATACATTTTTATAAGCTATTCAATGATTTAATTTTGTTTAAAAATATTCCAGAATAACATTAATGTCAGAAAAGCAATTAATTTAAATAAAAGTAATTAAATTTATTTTTCAAAATTGACAATGTTATATTTAAATGACAAATTGATTAATTTATAAATTAGACAATATAAGAACATTTATTTCTATGTATGATTGTTTTTATTAACTAAACAATTTTCTATTTATAAATCTCTTTAACAAAGAGTAAATTATTTCAAATACATGTTTGGATAAAATCCAACCAAAAATGCATGATAAAAAAGAAACTCTATTTCGTATAATTAAAATAAAAAAATGATATAACATGAATATTCTGAAACAATTGTGTGCCAGTTCCATAAATATTTAGAAAATTGAAATTCCTTCTATTATGTTAATAACTTTTAGATTTAATGTCTTCTGGAATATCATGAACTTACACATATCGCAAGAAATTGTATATTTTTTACATCAATTAAAATTTCTCTTACATCCTAATAAAACAACAGAACTCAAAAATTATATTTATACCTATATTTATTGAACTTCATTGATTATCAATTGTATTTAGAAGGAAATATCAAAATAAAATTTTCAACGATATATATTGTGACCATCGTCTATTTTCGATGTCAGTATAAATTAACCAAACGAAGAAGGCAAATGGCAAAAGTAGAAGTGAATGGTATCGATTGGATGAGCAATTAAGACATTGAATTATTGGAATAATGATAAAATTTATCAGACATCCAAATGGGTCATTCATTTATAAGATTCCGGCATATGAGTAGCAGCTTTTCTGAAGCGACTAATTTTGTGAACCTTTAAACTTCGCCATGATAAAAGTGTACCGGATATGGCAAAATAGAGCTATCTAAAGTTAGCAATGTCGCAAATATGGTGTAATAAGGCCCTATAGGTTACAGGTGTACGACAGCTGCGGAGAAGCATTCGGGTAAGTAAAGAAACAACCGTTGACCAACTGACCATCGAAATAAATCGAGTAGTTGCCAAAAATATATGTCAAATAACAATTCAACTAAAGTTTGAGTGAATGAGGTTTCATAGTAGACGGCTGGTTGAGGCACCTATGCTAATAGTTGTTTTAAAGCAATAAAAACTACAATTAGGGTGCCAGTACCGCAACTGGATGCCCACTTAGGGCCAGTAGGGTGACATTTTCTGGTGAAAAATGTCTTATGATATATTGGATAAATAGATATTTACCGTATCGGTTAATGGGTATATACTGCATGAATTATTAGAAAGCAAACACTCGTGAAACAGTTGTTGGAAGAGCCCAAGCTAGAGAAAGCAAATATTTTAGTCTGGGGAATGTTTTACAGGCATTCTAAGCCTATCATCATCATTAAAGTAGACACGATGCATCAATAAAAGTGTTCATATATCCTTGTGTACTATGTTCACCTCAACATGGAGCGAGATTGTTTTTTCCTCCGCACGAGGCTTCTTTCAGCAGGATAACTCATAGTCTATGCAAATTTATATATATATATATATATATATATATATATATGTGTGTGTGTATATATATATATATATATATATATATATGTGTGTATATATATATATGTGTGTGTGTGTATATATATGTGTGTGTGTGTGTGTGTATGCATGTATTTATATATATTCCTTAAATTACTGAATTTAAGACAAAAAAAACTTCTTAATAATAAGACATTTTAATTTGACTCTTGTATAGACAAAAGTATATGCACTTTTTGAAAATATATAATACAATTAAAATTCAATATTTTCTTAAAATATTACAAGTAATACTTATGTTCTGCTGTAATCAATCACTTTGACATTTTGAAATCTTTTAATCAATCACGTATTTGTATTTGAAAATCTCGGCTTTTGAAAAATGTGAAACGTTTTACAACTCCGTATTTTCTCTTCACTAAGAAAGTCAAGAAAAGCATAGTAAACCTAGAATGTTTCGAAAAAGGGTCATATTACCCATTCATAGGAGAAACAGGAATGTGAAAAGGTGAATAAATTCTCGAAATATCTGAGAATTTTTCTTTTGGAGAAAATATGTAGTCTTACTTTGATCTTTTTCTTAGTTTACTTAAATACTTTCTCTCCCTTAACATGACTTTACAAGAAAGAAGGCACTCTTGCCCTACTTCTTTACAGAATGTCTTTTAAGCACAATTGAATTTTTTTATTGCTATTTTTTTTTTTTTTTTTTTTGCTTTGAGGGGGAAAAGAAATACTTTTATTTATTTATATTTTACTTTTATTCTACCCCTTTAAACCTTTCGAAGCGAATAAATAATTTGAAAAGAGCGTGATTTTGATCTCCATTTTCCTTTATTCCCAGAATACTGTGGTTTGTTTATCTTGATCGAAATACAAACTATTGATGATCATTCATTTAATATTTTAATCGGTTTCAGGAAGTAAAAAAAATTATCTTTGTGCCTTTATGCTGAAAAAAAATAGCTTTTGTCTTTAGTGATTGATGAAACATAACCTACAATTATTCTGACTTACTTGATTGTGTTTATTTATTGACGGCGCACCTAGAAGCAACACGAGAGCTATTGGCGATGGTTCTCGTAGTTTTGAGCCTCCATCAAGTGTGACGAAAACGACACCTGAGATGGTGGCTTTCTTTTAAAATTTCAACGCCACACCAATGGGAGGACTTGTTACCTCCATTAGATTTAACGTGCATCAGCCCTGCTACACGGGGAGCCTTAGTGGCATCAGGACTCAAACCTACGAATCGACTAAAATAACAAAGGCATAAATTCCATGAATATGAACACTAGGCTACCGCAGTTACTTTCTTTACTTGAAAGAAAACACATGAATTAGTTATCCTGAGTATTTAAATGTTTTAAAGAAAAATATTTTTTGATGAATGGGAAACTAATCTATTGGTGATACAAAAGTTTTAATCAGTCGTTTAAAAGCGTTTTTCGTTTTTATAATATTATTTTATCTATAATAGTATTCCTTAAGAAGGAGATAAAACCAAAACGAAAGAAAAAAAATTTAAACTTCAGAAAGATTTTACATCGGTAATATGTATTTGATATTGAAGATCTGTTTTTTTAGTTAAGTTTACTTTTCAAAATTTTCCTCAATAATAGAAAAATTTATTAAAAAATATCTTTTAAAAATATAAAAAACTTTTAAATATATAAATCTATTAAAATTAATTTCTATGTTTCCTAAAATATAAAAATTTCTTAAAATTAATTTCTAACACCTGAAAAAAAAAGATTGTATAATATTTTGTAAAGCGTTTCGCTCTTATTTTAAAAATTACTCACTTCACAACTAAACAGATACTTTTGGGATGTAGAAATTTATAATTTCCGTAATTTAAATTAAAATATAAGTACCGAATGTAAATATTTTTATTTAATTCCCGAAATAATTCTGCTAGCAGTTATGCGCAAGCAGACAATGATACGATTTTGATATTAATAGATCGTAAGTGAATTGATATTCAAAGTGATTACTTACAGAGACAGGTATTTTTCCATATAGAATATTTTACCAAAATTATAAGAGAAAAATGTGTACGCAAATTTATAAAAAAATTCTTTCTATTATGTAAAAAAAATTAGCTTTCGATGTATAACTTATTCCTTTATATCACTAGTAGACAAATGGAACCTTCATAATAGTTGAATAAACTTATAAGAGAGGAAAGGGATATATATCGTAGCTTAATCAAATTCTCAATGAATATTACGATGATGGTTACATAACCAGAAAGAGTTGTAAACATTTTTATCACATAGTATTTATATTAAATATTTTACCAAAATGCATTTAGCTAATTATTTTTAGAACTGAATTTGTTATTGATTACATAAAACTGACATATAATTTTATTTTGATTTCAGAGGATTTGTCATTTAAAGAATTTTATATAGTTATTAAAATAATTTTCAAACATTTTAGTAAAAATAAGTATGTTATAAAAAGATACTATGAGAGTTAAATGACTATATATATATATATATATATATATATATATATATATATATATATATATTTGAGTGTGTGTGTGCCTAAATGATTATATATAAATACGAAATTATGAAATATTAACAATTCGTATAAATAGAATCTATAAGTATATATTACAAAGAAAAAAAAATTAAAAAAATGGTTGTCATTAGCAGTTTATGCTTTGAATATGACAAATTGAAGATTTTGACTTATGAAATATAGTTACAAGCATTGTAATTTGGATTTTTAAATAATTGAATAACTAACTTAGTGATACATATTCAATTAATGACTCCCCTACAAAAATAAATATAGTTTTCATGACTATTTTTTAATAAAAAGACAGAGCTCTATGCTTTTTTACTTTATTATACAGTGGGGACGACCCAAAATGCAATACTCTGAAGGAAGCGTCCATACCGTTTTAAAATGTCAATATGTGTGTGTGGCGATAAGAAATGTAATTGATTAGTTTTTCAGTACAAACATATTTATGAGAGTGTGAAATGCCACCAGAAAGCACTACGTAAAGAAAGATCAGAATGTCTTTTGGAAGTACTGGAATGACTTCCTCGCGTAGTTGTTTTGCGTAAGTAGCCTCAGTATTTCCCGAAGAAGAATGCGTGCGTCATTCGAACATATTTCTAAGTTAGACGAATGAAGAATTGTTGGTTATAGATAATACTCATTTTCTTTCCTTGTAAATGTTGATCTTGTTGGACATACCCAACAACAGTAGTGCAGGTCTGTATTCTATGAATGCAGGAGATAATGTTTGACTAACTGCACTGATCGCACTCACTTCACCACATCACTACATGTAGGGACAGACATACTATGCACTAGACACTGAGGGATTGCTTTGCCACATTAGGAACTATATCACAATAAATAAGGCCTACTAAACAGCAGTCGGTGTCTGCATGTACCATTCGAAGACGTTTACAGCACAGTTGAATATCGTACATTGGTACCATTACCTTTGTTTCAAAACTACAAAATCAATTATATCTGCAACGGTATACTAAATGGACAAAATGGACAGCCAATGGGTAAGATATTGTTTTTACAGTTGATTATAACTTCTTTTGCAACTGCACGATTGCCGTATTAGAATCTGACGATACCGTGGAGAGAAAGTGCTAAACTGTTGCCATATATACTAGTCCTGTGTCGGTGTTATGGTTTGGGAAGGGGGTAATTGATTCCACTTCCGCAGCTATTTAGTTCGTTTCGTCCATATAATGATCAGCAAATTATGTAATTCTGAGGTTTGAGCTCATTGTCGTCATTTACCTACACAGCCTGTCTGTGGTTACATTCCAACAGATCAATGTGGGACCACAGGTGGCACTAAGCGTTCGTCTTCATCTTTGTCCACCAGGTTGTATTTCTGTCTTGCCTTTATTTGTATTCCTAATGTATCGCTTGTTGAATGAAGTTGTTGGATGAAGAACGACTGGCCTAATTTTGGCAACCTGCAACTACACTAGATAGAAGTTGCAAGCGTAGTGATACAACAATAGTTGTCCTACACCAACTAGATATAAAAAAAAATTTCATTCAATGTCTAACCGTGTAGCAATAATCAGATGTAAAATAAATTAAAAAAATGCATATTGATAGCTTTTAATGATGCGTTTTTAATACAGTTATCACTAAGTGTAATTAAAAAAGATGAATATTTATAGAAGAAAAATTTATTAGGATGTTTTAAATCAAATTTTTAAGTCAAGTAAATTGTGCCTTAATATTCAATATAAGTAACAAAACTTTATTAATTTACTTAAGGAAATTTTGTCCTCTAAGAAGGTAGAAATAAATATGAAATAAAACAAAATAAATAACAATACTAGTTAAGAACTCAAAAACTTCAAATTATATTAAAATTATCATTATAAAACCTTATAAAAAGGAAGTAATATATCCAAACTCTTCCGATTCAAAATTTAATGTCAGCTTGCACTTGATCCATAGATTTGCAATTGATATTTTAAAACAAAATCCATCTTATTTTAGCCTAAACAAATATTTTTCGTGACCATTTTTAAAACATTTATTTCTCTGTAAAACTATATCCTTTGTTATTCCTCTTTGAAAGCATTTTCTTGAGTTGTCGAGTAAACTGAACTGAAAAAGTATTATTTGAATCTCTTGGGAATCACATATCCTGATTCTTCACCTAGCAAAAAGACAGTGGAATTTCAACGTAACCCAGTGTTTATAAAAAAGGAATGTTTTCTGCTTTTAAGCTTCCATTTGTCGTCTTATTCTCTACCTGGAGCGTGCTTTGGCTTTTAAAGAGAATCACTTTTTTCTTCTGTTTCAAAATAGGACTGGTATCATGGACATATAATCAAACGGAGAATAGTCCGCAGAGTTTTATTAAAGAAATATACTACACATTTTTATAACACTTCTTATAAAATGTAGTTATTTATGATTTTTAATCAACTACAGTATAATTTGTTACCGAAATGTATTTTCAGCTCATGTAATAATGTGTTTCCTGAAAATGTTACACAATAATTTTTCACATAATCTGGTTTGCAGTTTATAAAGCAATATCGAAACATTACATAAAAATTATATTATTACATAAATATTTGGTTTTACGACATAGTTCCTGATATCCATATAAATCGTGCACATTAACTGTATTTGTACATATTGAGGTGTTTATTCGTCATTATTCGTCTCTAATGCCATATCTCAATTAAATTTATAAACAAAAACTACAATACTGTAATTGAGGACTCATAAGACTAAACAAATAAAATTATTTATCATCAATTCAAATATATCCATGGTTGCTCTCTCTAGAACTCCACTCTAATTCGCAATCCTAATTTCTAATTTAAATAAGAAATCTCTCTTACCTATCCATTCGTTGTTGATTTCATATCTATCCACGACAGAAACCACGTAGATTAATGCTGTTTGTGTAAGTTACTGCAATTCGTAAGACTGATAGACTAATTTTAAACTCAGTAATAATGCTCGGGGTGCCAATCTTTATCTCCTATGCCCCTTCCTTTTTCATTAATTGCATATCATTTATATATTATTATATCAAAGTCATCTCATTTTCTTTCTATCTTTATCTACGTTATCTAATCATGTTTCAGTTTGGTTGGGAAGATATTGTAATTTTATGCAATTCTACCGGTTAAAAGTCCCCGACGTTAGTGAAGAGAAAATCGCGAATTGCCCAACGTCACAGTAACATTTTAAATTGATCACCATTAAATTGCTTAAATGCATGGAAATCAACTTTATTATGCAAAATGATTTTTATTTAAAAAATGCACAAAGGATGTTATTCAAGCAATGAGGGTAGAATTTGCATAAAATCAAAGCACATTTTTCCAAATTAATTGCTTTAAAAAGAATCAACCCTGAACATTTTATTATAATCCGCAATTAGTAATAAGAGGATAAATTCTAGGCAAATAAATTATGTCATTTTGATATCATAAAAGGCATATTTGTATCCAAATAGATTTAATGAAAATCATCATTCGAATTCAAATATTTTGAGAAAAAAAAATATTATCATTCGATCCAATTTCCGTTCATGCAATATTTTCTTTGAAATAAATACTAAAAACTGAATACATAATAAAGACAACACGCCGAAGGACCTCCCCAATATTTTCACCTTGATTAACGCCGAAAATACATATGTCATTTCATACAAGAAATACCATCACTCTCATATTTGCTAATAAGGTCGGCCTGATGTGGATGGCATGTGTCACCAATAAGAATAAAAAATGCTGGGGCGAAGTGTCTCACATTGGAGATTGTGATTTCATAATGATACTGCTTAATCGTCACTAAACTGAACTTATATAAGTGCATCTGTGCGCGATGCCCTACTGAAATACCAGACTATAACATGCTTCCAACTTTGAATGTGTAATAATTAATAATATTCTTGGCATAATTTTGTGTATTCTATTCTGTCCACCCCTTTTTATATAATTTCAGGACAAATCTGAATTCGTCCATGAATAAGGTGTAACGCCAATCTGAGGCAATCCAATTCACACTTTCACGACATTACTTTAAACTTGCCTTTCTCTATTGTGGAACAGTAACAATCGAAATTCTGACGCGCAGTTCCCTTATGCCACTGCAACTATGCTTGTAGCAACTGTCGAGCTCACTAATCGATTGTTCTTAGTTACTGTAGCAATATAATCACAATAAGAGAATGTGATGACAACTAGGACAACCAAGCATATGCTTATGGACAATTGCTTGACTTGTTTGTAATTATTTCCAAAATAAATAAATTACCTTAGAACAACGGCAAAAGAAAAAGCAATATCCTTGTTTGGTTATCTTGCTACAAAGCCTATATCAACAGCATGTTCTCACTATCTATCATTCGACTTTTTTGCCATAGAAATACGAATATTACTTGAAATAAACTTACGAGATATATATGCTTATAGTATTCGAATACAAAATAATTCATTCAACTCTACATAATGACAGGCAAAATCGTATAGTTCGTTTCGACAACAATTAGTTATAACGTGCTGTACTTTATTACTGTCTTCTACATTCGTAGCAAATTTAAACCTTTGGAATTCAATCAAGCTCACAAAAGTTGAAATTGCTTGCCAAACTTCAACAAACTAGTGTATCATATTTGACGATTGATATTTATGATTTAAATAAGTATTATTTTCCCCAGAGCAAACTAGAGACATATCATGTACTAATATTTCTAACATATTTCATTCTCTATATCAGTTTTAAGGGTCTGACTGCTTAAAAAACTTGAATCAAATGTAAGATATATTTTTTTTTTAATTTCATATTACACTATCTGAAATTTATCTTTCTAAATCAATCTTTCATTTATGGCTACGACACAAAGAAATAAAAATATAAACATTTTACTATCAGACGATTTAAAAAAATACCAGGAAGTTCCTCTTTCGAAATCAGAAGTCCATGTTTTCTCATAAATATTCATTTTTATTTATAATTTTAATAATATTTACTGCTTAACTTGAAAAATGTGGCTTTGTATTTAATTGTAAAATTTCTGAAATATCAATGGCAATATTAGACACTGTTTACTATTTTTAAGAGCTAATTTGTTTGCATTGCAT
>BMAW01021635.1:122625-152016 GCA_019974015.1 Nephila pilipes | reverse complement strand
TATCTGAATTTGGCTTTAAATTATCAATAACTTTTAAATAACTGGTTAAACTGAGTAATAGCTTTTTTAAATTAGCTGGCCTTTTATTTAAATTATGAGTATTTTGTAATATAAAATGTCAATATAAGGAAGAATAAAAAAAGCTTATGGTAATATTTATTTTGTTTGTAAGAGAAGGAAATGATCCTATCCTGGAGGAGTTAAATATAAAGCTAAAAATGTTGCAAGAAGAATGGGATCTGAAATGAATGAACAAGAAGAAAAGATTCAAAAAAAAAAAAAAAAAAAAAAAAGAAAGAAAAATGACTTGGTAATATGATTTACAAAAATCTAAAATACTTCTGCGTGTCTTTAAAATTCTGAATATTCACATGTCATCACAATGCTTTGAAAACCAAAAAAAAAAAAAAAAAAAAAAAAAAAAAAAAAAGAGCAGCCTTTCTGAATTACAGAAACATACCGAACCGCCACTGAGATTGCCAATAAAATAACTTTAGCGTAAATAGTAATTATGAAGATGTTACCAATTTAATTTGTAACGAGTATAGCAACGTCTAGCTCTGTCTAAAGGCCTCTCAAAATACTTTAATAAAAGAACATAAAAATCACTATTATGTTTCCTTTTAGTTTCCTTTTAATCTAGATCCAGTATTGATGGAGCAGTGATAATAGTATAATGAAAAATAAGAACATTATTATGTAAGTTTTTCTCTACCTGGAGTTTAATTTGATTATTGAAAGATTCTTTCAGAGAAATTAGTATCTGTTTGATCTGCAGTGTGTCTCAACATAATTTTAGTAGCCAAAAAAGCTGATACATATAGTTTATTTACGGTTTTGATTTTGTTTATCTTTCCCGGTGTTTTTTTTTTTTTTTTTTTTTTTTTTTTTTTAATCAAAGAGAAATATGATTTTATAAAAGATATGAAAGAAAACAAAGTGTTAAAATGTTCCGTTACAAGAACTGGATATGAGTATTTAAAACATTTTTTTCTTATGGATGATATATGTTTCTTTTATGTGATCGTGACGGGATGTTAAAAGTATCTCTTTCCTAAAAAATTTATTAGTATTCTATCTGAGAGATAAGAAAAGAAACACATCCTTACGAACATCCCTATACTTGTTTATATTTAGCAAAAAAAAAAAAAAAAAAAAAAAACAATATATTTATTTTTTCTTAAAGAGATTGTTAAGATATCAGTACGAGAATTTCTTTAAAAATTTTGTATACTGATGAAAATATATGGATATAAATTTGACTTTAAAATCCTTTAGAAAAGATTTTAGGAGTTTTCATATGAATTTTTTCATAGAATAAGGAAGGAAATGTATATACGTATGAACCTAAATGCTTTTATAATGATGAATGATAAAACATAGATTTTTCTAAAAATCGTACAAGCATCAAATTATACCCTTATATAGTTTCCTTCAGATAGCGAATTAAAAAAGCCATTGATTAGAGCACAATGCAACTGAACCAGCTACTACCAAAAAAAATGTGTTCGTTTTCTTTTTTTTTTTTTCTCGCCTATTTATTCATGAGTCACACTTTTTATGTACGATAGTACAAAAAAAGGAATGTTCGGGTGCGCTTTAAGGCTATTGAACGTTTGAAACTCTGAATAGGAAAGCAAATGGCTCCTGTAAATGAGCATGAAAAACAAGTTGTAAAAGCTTTCATATCGACAAAGAATGCTTCTCCCTCTTGATTATTGTTGATTCTTTCAGGTTTTGGTCATTATTGATTATCATATGCCTTTTTGGTGTAATAAAACCTAGAAATGCACATCTGCCTTCTTGTAAATCTTCAAGGTTGCTTTCATGTAGCCAGAAAACTATTCTTCCGTGGTTCTTCCTCCTATTGCCGTAATAAAGCTTTAGAAAGTGATTTCTTTTTCTGTTACATTGTCGGACATAGGATAAATAGAAACTATGCCGACCAACTTAAAAGAAGGCCTTCTACTTTGCGAACGTTATCGGGAAACTGAAAATAACAGATCAGAGAACTGATATTGTGTTAGATTTTGAGAGATAATGTAAAAAGGACCCAGTCACTTAGGGGACTGTCCAGACGATGTGGGGGGGGGAGGGAAAAAACGATATTTGAAGCTAAAGTTTTCCTTCGTTTTGAAGAAAGTATAGAAAAATTGTTGTCAGTTTTTTCTAAACCGATTGAGGAGTCTGTGCGTTGAGAAGGAAAGGTTTTTGTAATTATTTTGAATGTTGATCGAAAGAGTTGGCTTCGTAGGAATGTATTGGCTTTGGCTCTGTCATATGCACAAAATCACACACAAAAATCAGTTTATTATCGCACAAAAATCAGAGCAGTAATCTTAGAATTAAGCAATATTATGCAATTCTTTTGAAATTTTAAATAAAAAGTAAGGATTATCCAAGGATTATAAGGTTAAGAATATAACTATTTGTATGAAAAGTGAAAAAAAAGGTAAGAAACTCCAGTATGTTGTCATTACTTGCAAAAGAAACAATTAAGTACAAATAATAATCATATATTCCTTTTATATAAACAAGATTACCGAGATACGTGAAGCTCCTCGGCAACTTAAAAATGTTTGCAGTCATAATATTTTGTCTTCGATATCAGCTTATTGTTTGCGTTTTACTAGAAGTATTCTAAAAATTCAAAGCATTTCCACTTTTTTACTAATGAAAACATTTATTACTATTGGAAAAAATATAATTTTAAATTTCTTATGTGTATTTAAAGAATTTATTTTTAGGAACACGTAGGTAAACTGATAAATTATTAATATTTCATTTACAAGTAACATAAGGGACAAATTAATAAGACGGACCTCGTAATTTAAATGACAAACAAGTAACAAGATCATAGCCGAGCTAGAGCGTCCACTTCTAATTTCCAACGTAAGGATTTTGATTTAATGCGTATCAGCTCTGCTACACGTTGGAACACCTAATCGTCACCTTTTTCCGATAAAAACTTGTGGACCCTACAATGTGGCACTATTTAACAAAGGTCAACATTTATAGCCTTAAGATACTCACATTTTAGAGCATAATGCGAAACACCTTTTTTTAATGGTTTTGCTTTTTATTCATCTCATTTATTTGCCATGGTGAATATTTTATCATAATTTTCAGCATATATAGTAAGAATTAGATCAAAGAAGAATAAAGTTTTAATTTTTGAAAAATGCTTGTTAATAAAATTTAGACTTAATCATAGGATTCATTCAATATTATGAATTCTAATGTATCACAATGTAATTAATTATGGAACAATAAAAAATGACAATTATACATCAAATCTATCATTCCTTCATGGAAGATATATAAGAAAATTCTTAATAGGGTTTAAATTTTTTAGATTTTTCTGGCATATTCTAAAAGAGAAAAACAATTATAAATTAAGTAATAATGAAGTTTCCAAAGAAGCATAGTTGATTTATGATGATATGTCTATTGTCATACAAATGTTGTGAATACTTATAAGAGCTTTTAAACTTATTTCATCATCGATTTGAGAAAGTCTGAATTTTACATTATAACATCAAGTGACAGGATTAGCAATTTTGCTTTTTATTTTATTTTGTATTACTGATTATAATTACGTGCAATTTATGAAGTATCATATTATTTACTTCTTATTTCTAATTTGATTATTTTAAGTTTTAGCACCAGGTTTGTATCAAATTCCAGCATTTAAAAGAATTAAAAATAAATTTAAAATATTTTATATCTATTTTAATGAATTTACTGAAAATCAAAATATAAATAAATTTTACTTGAATAATATCAATTAAATTTGGTTTAGTTTATTGTGTGTACCTATGTCTACAATGAAATAAGCGTTTCATTTTTTTGTGCAATGCTTTATATTATCATCATTGTTTTGTGCTATTTTTCTCAATGCTCTTAATAATATTGAAGAGGAGATCTAGGTGAAAAGCAGCTTAAATTGTTAGGAAATAATTTCTTTTTTAAAAAAATAAAATAAATAAATTTCTCAAATTTTCTTGGAACTGAAATCGTAATTTCTACATTGAGCTCCAAGAAAATATGTTTCCCTAAGAAAGGGAGACTCTTTGTATTTAGGGACTTTCTAAGCCGCGAACATCCCCATTGACTGCGGACAGCAGCAACTATCCTGCTTCTATTGTAAGCCTATGTATGGTGCCATCAATCAGCAATAAAAAAGGGGGAAGTAAACATCGCCTAAAGCGCCGTCTTTAAGGGCTTTTTCCTCACGAAACCCGCCATCTTCAAATGGTTAATTTCTTTTTGAAATAACTGTTTAAACTGAGTAATAGCTTTTTAAATTAAGGGTTTCTTTATTTAAATTATGAGTATTTTGTAATATAAATGTCAATATAAGGAAGAATAAAAAGTTTATGGTAATATTTATTTTGTTTGTAAGAGAAGTGAAACATCCATTCCGAGGAGTAAACATAAAGCTAAAACTGTTGCAAAATCGGAAGAATGATTCGAATGAATGAATGAAGAAAAGATTCAAAAAAAAAGAAAGAAAAAAATGCACTTGGTAATATGATTTACAAAATCTAAATACTTTCATGTGTCTTTAAAATTCTTAATTGTCTATTACGTTTATCACAATGCTTTGAAACCAAGTAATAGATCAAGTTTGATTTTCTTTCCAATGCATTAATGACATGCATTAACTGCAGCTTTGACAGTGGCTTTTCATCAACTAAAAAAAGAAACAAGGTAAACGATATCAATATTCAGATTGTACTAGGTATGTGATTGATTGGAAAGATTCATAATATTTAAAAAATCTGAATACGGCATTAAATATGTCATGCTTACGACAATCATTTGTCAGGAACAGTAAAAAGAAGTTGTTAATTGATTGTTTTTTTACATCGTATCGTTACGCAATTTGAGGGATGTTGGCGACAGGCTTCGTAACTTAGAGTCTCGGTCAAGTGACGAGGACGACATTTCAGGAGGCACTTGATCGTCAGAAATGGTTTTTAATACTCCTAATGATACTTAAAATTTCAACTCGAAGGAACGCAATTTTATAAAATGAAATGCAAATAATAAAATTCAAAATTATTTGTAGAAAAGAATTATTTAGAAATATCACTAAATGTGTGAATTAAAAGACAAAATCTGGTTTAATATGCAAAAGTTGCAGCCTTTCTAATTACAGAAACATGTTCTAAACTGCCATCGTAGATTGCCAATAAAATAAATTTAGCGTAAATAGTAATTATGAAGATGTTACCACCTTGTTTGTGTAATTATATAGTAACGTCTAGCTTCTGTCTAAAAGGTTTCTCAAAAATACTTTAATAAAAGAACATAAAAAATCACTATTATGCTTCTTTAGTTTCCTTTTTACTCCAGACATCTGGCATTACGGAGAGCAGTGATAATAAGTATAATGAAAATAAATATTATTATAAGTTTTCTCTAGCTCTGGAGCTAATTTGATTATTGAAAGATTTCTTTCAGAGAAATTAGCATTCGTTTGATCGCGCAGTGTGTCTTAAACATACTCTTTAGTAAAGCAAAAGTTGATGGCGTTTGCTTACGGTTTTTGATTTTTAATATTTTCCCCCGGGTGTTTTTTTTTTTTTTTTTTTTTTTTTTTTTTTTTGTCAAAGAGAAATATGATTTTTATAAAGATATGAAAGAAATAAAGTGTTAAAATAAGCTCCGTTACAAGAACTGATAAGAGTATTTAAAAAATATTTTTTTTCTTATGGACGATACATAAGCTTTATGTGATCGTGACGGGGATGTTAAAAGTGAATTCTTTCAAAATTTATTAGCATCTTCATTCGAGAGATAAGAAAAAGAAACACATCCTTACGAACATCCCTATACTATTATATTTAGCAAAAAAAAAAAAAAAAACAATATATTTATTTTTTTTCTTAAAGAGGTGATTGTTAATGATATTTGTGCATGAGAATTTCTTTAAAAAATTTTATGCTGATGAAAATATATGGATATAAAATTTGATTTAAAATCTCGAAAGATTTTAGGAGTTTTCTATATGAATTTTTCATAGGAATAAGGAAGTGGAATGTATACATGTAAGGAACCTAAATGTTTATACGATGAATGAGGTAAAATATAGATTTTTCTAAAAATCGTACAAGTATCAAATTATACCTATATAGTTTCTCAGATATGAATTAAAAGCTATTGATTAGGTTCGTATAAAATTTGCACATTGTACATTAAGATGTATTTTAAATAATATTAATAAAATAAGATTTTCGATATATTTTGTTACTTACTTCACAGTTTCATGTGAAAAACTTAGCATACTTGGCAAAATATTGTTTTCTATTTTTATATAAAAAGACTATACTATCTATACTTACATGTGTGAAAGGGAAACTCAATTTAATATACATACTAGAAGTACTGATGTTGAAAGTAAATATATAATTTCATCGAATGTTTTGTCTTGACTATCTCAAATAAATATGTACGATACATGTACAATAATATAAATAGTTAAATTATATAATTTTTTTATATAAAAATATATAATTAATTTAAGTATAAGTTTTAAACTGGATTAGCACCATACTTTTTCCTTACTTAATATTAAAATTTTGATACAAATTAAAATAATGATTTTATACTGGATATATTTAAGTGCATGTAATGAAGATACGAAAAGAATAAAAATGAAACAATTAAATAACGGAAAAATATTTACTTCGACTAACAAATACAAATATTTCATGTTAATAAGTCATAAATGCTCAGTGTACCAAAAGAAAATATTTTTAAAATAATCAATTACTACTTATTTACCTTCGCACGTAAATGTATCATACAAAGATTTTCCAAATTAAGAAATTGGTTATATGTAATAATCGTAAGAAATATTAATTAATATAAACATTCAGGCGAAATATAGATTCAAAGTACTTTATTACCATATACTGAACGTAATTAATGCTTAAAAAGTAACAGTAAAAAATCATTATTAATAAATTCACACTATAGAATCTGTTTTCATATAACCTTTATTTAGATATCAAGAAAGGTCGAATAATTTTGTTCATAAAAAACTATATTTTTTTATTTACTTAATGAATTGTTTTCTATTTTTAATATAGAGAACAATTCATTAAGTGAATTGTTCTCTCTCTCTCACACACACACATATATATATATATATTTATGTGTGTGTGTGTGTGTGTGGATTTTCCAGCTAATTATGAAGTATTAAGTGTATTTTTAAAAATATTGTAAAATAATTTCCTCAGTTACTTCATAGATAGTATCACAAATCTGCGTCTTGTGATAGCTCACACAGCCTCCTATTCCTGAACAAAATAAAGAGTTTGCTCTAAATTGTTACTTCTCATGCTCCTCTTCTTCTCTGCACTTCTCCGCTTTCCTTCATCACTCGATGTAGCTGAACTCGAACCCCAGCGCGCGTTGCAGTGCCCATCGCAGATATAAGATAATATTGGGTAACCTTTTATCTCTTTCGAGAGAACTAGTTAATCCAAAATCACCTGTACATATTATATTGAAAATAGTCTTATTTATCCAATCAAGAATAAAATAATGATTCGAGTACCAGCTCATCATTGAACTGGCAAATACCGACACCAAACAACCCTTCCCCTAGACACTGAAGCATCAGGAGGTGTCTTGTCCAGACGGATACTTCTAACGTATGTGTATATATAT
Organism: Nephila pilipes; assembly: GCA_019974015.1. NCBI lineage: Eukaryota > Metazoa > Arthropoda > Arachnida > Araneae > Nephilidae > Nephila > Nephila pilipes. The sequence continues at coordinate 144,333 of BMAW01021635.1, read as the reverse complement.
ATATAAACATTATTTCATTCCAAAGTATGGAACAGTGTTAATTACATTACTCTCAATTTCACTTTACAATCCATTAAATTAGTTGATCATTTAATAATTTGTTTTGATTTCATAGTTCTTTAATTATTTATGAAAATTTGTATATAATTTGTATAATTATCAATTTGTTTTTTTTTAATAATTTCCTTAAATATTTAATTTTTCTTATTTGATTGTAATAATTTAATGCTGGTTTTTCTTAGATTTTTTTATGTTGTAGTTTGTATTATTTGTGTTTCCTTATATATATATAATAACTCTAAATAAGTTATAACTGTTTAATAAAGTATATATTTATGTTTGGATCATTTTGATAGATTACTTTAATTTGGCTAATACAGTTTTCATTCTTTTATTTACTCTCCTTTTTAAATTTCTTTGATTAAATATGTTTTTGAATACAGATTTTGGCTTGTATTTGGTTTTATACCTTTTTGTCGCAAAGTAATTTGTGAAGTATGATAGTTGGTTCTTAATACTGGTATGAACACGCATTTCTTCGTTCCAATGCCTGACATATCCTTTAAAATTGCTTTATCATTTTTTTTTTTGACTTTTCTATATTATTTCGTTTTTATTGACTCATACCTTGTAGATTCAGATTTGATTTTGTCTATTAAGACCATTATATAATTACATATTTTTAAATTAGGTGTTTAATAATTACGTATTAATTATTTCGAATTCTATGTTTTTTCAAAGTCCTATGGGACGTTGAATAAAAGCTTTTTGAAAAATGCAATGACAACGATGGTAGATGTATTTCACTGTGTTTCTGCCCATCGCACCTAGACGCTGTTCTTAGTTCTGAGCGCACAATGATCACGTACGTATGTTTCGAACAACAATTTTCTGCCAAGTGTGAAGTGTCTGTCATTCAATTTCTGTATGCATAAGAGTACAATGTAATCAAAATTCACTGACAAATGAGTACAGTGTAGGGAAATACTTACGTGAGTGACAATGCGCAGCCTCACACTGCATCTACAACAAAGACGCTCCTTAAGCGTTTTCAATGGGACGTATTTGATCACCCACCATACAGCCCATTCCTTTGCTCAGATGAAACACTGGTAAGGAAAGCAGATATGTTTGGCTCAGACAATGAGCTGCAGATCACTGTCCATTATTGGTTGAAAGCCCAGACGGCTATCTTATATGACGAGGATATTGGAAAGTTAGTATCACGCTATGACAAATGTCTCAGTTGAAGCGATGGCTATCTAGAGAAGTAGTTTAAAGGCATATCTAAATGCTCCAAATAAAACATTTCGGTTTTCTCTGTAGCTTTCATTTCGTAAAAATTATTTAGTTGTTGAATAGTATTCTTGTTTATTTTTAATATTCAACTTATGAGTAATATAATGATTTTAATGTGTGAGTATGCATGAATATAAATGTAACACACAATGGTGTAATGGATTCATTTGCAATTTCTAAAAGTTGCCCACCGAGCAATTCCACAAATACTTTTGAAATACGAGTAAATGTGCTCCATTATCTTCTAGCTGAATTTTCTGTGTTATTGTAATTCTGTTTATAATGCTAAGTGTCTCATTATTTTAATCTAATTCAAAATGTATTGTTCTTGTTGTTCTATTGTTAATGTTTTGTCTTTATGCTAAACATTTTTAAAGGCATATACCCTTTCCCTTTCAACTTTTTTTTGTCCATAAATGTATGAGATCTCTATAAATAGAAAGGGGCTTATCACCGCCTCAGTGAGCTCCATGGAAGTGCAAAGAAGCTTTTTGTCTTTTTCCTCCTTAAACTCATTGATCCACTTCGTATTTCTTTAGAAATATCTTGACTCACCTCAAAGAGAAATCGTTTGCTGTTGTTCAACCGATAGAGCTATCGATGCTTAATTCCGTCTTTTACTGTTGTTTCCTTTTCTCCTTTATTTTCCGACATTTCAGTCTCTATTCCATGTTTTGGCTTTCCGAAATACTAACTGTTCTAATTTGTGACCTTTGACGAGTTAGTATTCTCGAGTATTCCATCCGTCCTTGTTCTATTACGTATTTTGCTTTATTCCTAAAACATTGTTTCCGATATCCATCATTGCATTAAGAAATGAAAAATGTTGCTATGAAAATAGTTGCTAACTGGAAGCTCTTAAAAGTTCCGGCGTCAGCTTGATTTTAAGATTTTACTGACAGTTTATTGTATTTATTACTAATAAATTAAAACTTAAAATAATGCTTATTATAATACTGATAATATTTTACAAGGTTCCCAACATGTTTGTAGATTAAACATTTTATGATATTTTAACGATTTGATACCATTAGTAATACCTAATGGAGTGAGCAACAGTTTTGATGGTAAAACGACATAAATATTTAAAATTTAACATTGAATATTTTCGACGAAAAGTTGTTTTTGTTGATAAACATGTAGATTTCTGAAGAGAAACTTTTAAAAACAATCAATTTGAATGCATAAATCCAAAGACACTTTTTAAAAAGATGGGAAATTTTAAGAAAATTTATTAGAATAGAGAATCTCTCATGAAAAGTTGCTTTATTTTTTAAAATATTTTTTCGTAAATTTATAAGGTAAGTTTTTTTGACTCGATAATTTTTATTAGCAGAACAATTTAATGCTGAAAGAATGTTACACCGTATAAACTGATAAGCTGAAAATGTAAACCAGTAAATATGACAGCAGAGATAATGTGTCAGACAGGCTTACAAGCATAAGTAAATTTTTATGTAAATAAAATAAAAATATATCATTGTAAGTAATAGTAACAATGAAACATACTAACAAAAAAGTAAAATAGTTATATAGAAAAACGCATAACACATTAAAATATAAAGCAAAACTCACTGAGAAATTTTACAGTTTAAATTGAAGTTTCGTAGATTTTAAATGTATATTTTGTAAGTAGCAGTTGAAATTTGTATGGTACTTATCCATTTCGCAGGTGCAGATGAAAAAGTCGCAAACATGAAACAAACGTCGCTAAACTGAATATGTGTATGCTGCGTGTTGTCACCAATAAAGTCTGCTTGGCGAGATTTGCGCCGGCGAAATGGAAAAGCACCGAATTAATTAATATAACTCAATAATTTTCAGATATTATTTTTTTACAGTAATGGTTCGTATGTTATATATTGTAAGGGTCTGGATTCTTATACTTTTTTCATCTAATTTAATCCCTTTACATCAGAGTCTAACGTAGGAATCGGCAAATGTAAAAAAAAAAAAAAAAAAAAAAAAACTGGCATAAAAACTCTCACCTCCTGCACAAACAAATTGATGCCAATCTGATGTATAGCTTCCAGGTTTTCTTTTTTTTTCTTTTATTTTTTTATGTAAAAATAAGAGATATATAAATTTTGAAAGAATAATTGAATTTCATTTTAAAATTTAAATTATAAAACCAAATAAAATTGTTAGACTAAAAAATATAAAAATATTTAAGATACCTCATAGTAATAAAGACCCTCATATTTCAAAATGAAATTGTTTTGGCTATAATGTAGTTGAAAAAGTTTTTCAACATTTTTGCATCTATTACCTCGATCTTTCATTATTACGTTTTTAAGAAACTTTTGATTTTAAGTTTAGATTTTCACTTTCAAATTTAATACTTAGAAAAAAAAAACTTTTACAGATAATAGAGCTAATATAACTAATAAATCTACCTTCATATTTCTCTTGGTAAATCAATTTCTACCACGTTTTATTAAATTCATGACAGGAACAAAGTAAGAAGACACAAGTTGTTATTTTTCAAACAGAGTTTTATTTCTATTTGGAATGAGTAAAGGAAAATAAATCAAGCTCATATTTTCTTGACTCCAGTTTCCTGTAATCATCTGTCTGTGTCTTAATATGCTGGCCAGACAGTAAGAAAAGAAAAAAAAATTAATAATGAGAAAGAGTAGAATAAGCATGATATTAAATATAATACCCCATGATCGTAAAAACTATTATTACAGCTATATTTGAAGGTAATACGGCCTCAGCGACCGTGTTAACTGCACCTTTAGTTTTCCTAAAACATCACTTGTATGGCATGCGGAACGGTAGGTATGAGCCAAAAATAATTTGAGAAAATTTCATCTCAAAATACTGAAGAACATTTACAGAACTTACAAAAAGAATCAATTTTGCATAGTATTTCATGGATTCTTTAAACATTCTTAAAAAAGATAAGACTATAAGAGGAAAATAACAACTCTCCTAGGATGCCGTGGAACAGTGATAACCTCGTTGTCAGGAAAGGCTAATCAACAAATCCCACTGGTTGCATTGGTACAACTTCTTCTTAACTTCTTTTTTAAAGTAATAAAACTATATATTAGTTAAATTTTAAAGTAATACTGAGACCTCCCAGATATAGTAATATCTATAAAAGCCATATACATTAACCCTTAGGTGCCTTAAATAATAATTACTTATATAATGATGTAGTTGTAAAACTACGTCATTTATATTATACACGATTTATAAAAAATTTATTCTCTCGATTTTCCTTCTTTTGTAAATATTTACTTTTATGTTAATGAGAAATATTTCAGCTTTACTTAAAATAAGGATATCGTATTTAAAAAGCGTAGGAATTTTCAGTAACAATGTAACTGTACATGTAAACAACAAATTATCTCAATTTTATTAAGAATATTCTGTTGATCGACAAAAGAAACTAATTGTTACTTAGAAAAATAAGCTATATCTGAATTATTTCTTTTACATTTGAAACTAAAGGCCTTTGTTCTTTTAATTGAGTTTCTTAAATATAAAGATACAGTTACTTGATTTAAAAGGTGATTTAATACGAAAAGCCTCTACATTAAAAGAAGAAAGATAAGGTTATTTACTATTAAATTTATATGTGAGAAGAAAAAAAAATAATTATTGTGATAATAAACATTGAGAGAGAGGTAAGTAAATCTTGAATTTTAATTAGAATAACAAAGAATAATTATTTAAGCGCTATTATATCAAGACTTCGTAAGTTTGATTACTTAAAAAGTAATTTGAGGCTCCAAAACAAAACAAAAAATCTGTATAGAGTACTAAAAGCAATTTTCTGCTTCAATCCAATTTCAACAGAGTATTTTTCTCGAAAGTAAAATTTTAAAATGCTATTTTATTTTTAGTATCTTTATATCATGTGATGAAATCTGAATGAATGCAGTAATGTACATTTTGGATAAAATCCTAAACACATATTTTTATTCTTTTCACTTTTACAAATTGTATAACATACATTAATGGCTTTCTTCTACATTTTACTTATTTTTCAAATACAGTTTCAGTACTATCATATCTTAAAATCTTGTTTTTTACTGGTTTACCTTTTCACATCAGATACGTTAAATTCTTATAGATAGCAGAGCATGTTAACATTTTTATATAAAAATAAAAAAAAAATCACTTCATTACTGTTATATTAAGTTGTAACTATGTATATTTAAAAGAGCCTCTTTGCTCTCTACAAATGGTAGATTTGTTTTCTTGAGATGGGTTTTGTAAGAAAAGAATTTTTTTTCATTAAATAGCTTTGGAAATCAGCATACGAATAAAATATTATTATAACATCCTTCCATCATTATTTAATTCTACTGACATTTTTCAGTCTAATTAAATAGTCAATAATTTCTAGACTCCAGTTGAATGTAAACGCAAAATACTTTATTCTTCACTAAAGAATAGATAAGGTCTCTATCTCCCAAATTCATCTTAATTCGTTATTCCTAAATTATGATCTAATAACAAAGTGTCTGCTTACCCAATCACTCGTTCTGATTCAAACACTTCTCTATAACAGTAAATTCAAATCTTAGTACTTAAACTAAGAGTCACTTCAATTCAAAAGATTGGTAACGATGTTGCAATCAAATTTACCAATAGTTATCAGCCTGTCGTTATCCTCTATCTCTTTCTACTTTTTTCAGTTGTATTTAACTTATATATCCTGTATACATCTCTAACTCATTTTGTTTGAGGAAAAAAATACAATGTTATACAATTCAAGTTACTAAAAAGTCATCCAGGTTATTTGAGAGAAAATCGCGATTAGCCCTAAGTCACAATTATCTTACTGCAGATTAATGATAAGTTTAATTAAGAAATTGTGAAACAGAAATATTTTGCTGAAAATTTATCTTTTTGATGAGAAAAGCATTCGAAACTCAGTTTCACAAAACTGAATTGGGAATCATTTTTGAAGAATTTAATAAAAAGAATTAAACAAGATAAGCAATTTATTTGTTAAAATTCAAAATTCCATGTAAAAATATGGCGAAGAATTGAAAAATCTTCTTGCCGTAGAGTTATCTTTCCCTCATTGTTCTGTGTACAATATTTTGAAATGTAATGCGCCGTTGCGAAAGTTTTTGTATCCCTCTTATATTAGTTTAGAATACAATTTGATGTTCCAACGGCTAGATTAAGCGATAAAGCTCTATAATAAAGGATAATTACTAAAACTCCGAGAGTAAGAATTTCTTTACATGAGAACAAATATCAGGAACGAAATTAAGTTTTTAGCTATTCAAATAAATTTGAACAAAAGGAAATTAGAAGACTTAGTTGAATCTTTATATCTCTTCATGCAATCAAAGAGAAAATTCTTTATTAAAGAAAATGTTTATGTTCCAAAAGAATATATTTAACAACTTTTGCTGCAGAAAGAAATGATCTCAGTCACTTTAGTGAATTTTAACAATAGAAAAATAAAATTTGCTGCATTTGCATTTTCTCTTACAAATATGAGATAAAGAGAATTAGATAAACTTTTTATTATGTTTCGCAATAAACTCCTAAATTATCTTAGTAAAAATTTAAATATCTTTTATCTGTACTTTCTGTAAAATGGGTTATAGTAATATATTATTGAAAAATGAACTTTTGAAATTGTTAGATAAATTCATGTAAAGAATAGTTAAATTATGTAGGTAATTTCCAAATTATAAAAAATACATTCAACCAGTTTTTATATTATATAAAACAGAGACAAGAAAAGAATCCGATTGCTTAAAATAAGTTTTGTTTCAAGCATCTTAAGTAACTATTACATATTTTGATTAATTTATATTGTTTGGTATCAATATTTGTAAAATAAACTAAAGCAACTAATGTTCAAATGTCAAAATATCAACAACAAATAGCGTTAAAAATGAAGACTTACTCACTAATCTTTATACAATAAAATGTAATTATATTGAGTGTAGTAAGAAGTTGTAAATCAAGTTTTCTGTGATATGTTCTGTGAAATAGCATACCAATCGATATACTACGTTTGTGTCATGTCATAGGAACAAGTTCAGAGTTGGCCATACGTTGCAAAACCAGTAAATGTCACTTTAGTAACTCTTTGCTGGGAAATTTTGGAACAACTGGCTTATGGCCCTAAAATAGCCCCCTTAGATTATCACTCGTTTCGGTCAATAAACAGTGCCTTGTCTCCTGTACGCTTCCGGTCAGCGGAAAAAGTACGAAAATACGTTAACAATTCCATCGCTTCAAAAGACGAATTGTTCTCCAGTGGTGGTATCAGTAAATTGTCCGACTGATGGCAGACTGTATTAGATAATGATATAGAATACTTTGATAAATAAATTTTTAATTCTCAACTTACAATTACATATTCATTTCTCTGAAATACAAACTTTAAAACTTAATACTACTGCTAATAAATACTTTCCATTATATAAAATATGATACTCAAGTTAGAAATGAAATTATATGCACCAAAATATTTATCAAACTTTTTTAACGAAAAACAAGGAAATATATATAACTGAATGCGTGAAAAAGTTATCATTTGCTCCTTCATTAAATTCTACTATAATACACACTATAAATACCTTTGCACGAAAAATTATTTATTTCGTAATTCTTGCTTAAATGACAAATTTAATATCATAGACTTTCTTTTATTTCTTATAAAATTTATTTTATCCACTTTTACTCATTTACGGCACAGTTTCTACATAAATTTAAACGATATTGCGTTTTACATATATGTAATACGAAGTGCTTTTAATATTGATTTTATTTTTAAGACACATATAAAGTTTTATCTTTTATATTGGAAAATTGCTTTATTAGTGCTTTGTATATTGCATATGATTCATTTTTATTTTTTAAATCGTTGCTTCATACATAAATGCACGATTCGAGACGTATTTCTAGATCTATGAAATGAATTGATATTTTAAGATATTAAAAATTTTATAATTTAATAAATTTCCTTCGTAAAAACAATTTTTCACCATACCATTTATCCTCAATAAGTCAAAATAAAATTATGATTGGATTCGGTAGAAAAATATAATTTGTTCAAAAATTGCTTTCAAATAGTCAAATCGTCTCTGAGACTTATTCAAAGGAGAAGAATATATAACAATCACTTAGACAGAGTTTTAAAGGCATCTTTAAAAAAGGTAAAGAAACGTTAAACTGTGTGGAAAGTAAGATCATTCAAAATATTTTTGATGATGTTCATATAAAAGCGAGCGCTCAGAGGCGTGACAATACAGATATGTTAACTTAGTTTAAAAAGAGTTGTTACTAGACAAACTCCTTATTGATATAAAAGAAACGAAATAGAAGCGATAGAATAATTGTATCACACATAATTTGAAACTATATCTTCCCAATATTATACCAAGTTATTTTAGTCATGTAATCGTATAAACTGCTTGTTAGAGTAAACCGAAATTTCGCCGAAATCTCTTCTAAAATTAATAACTGATAAATTTTGAAAAAAAATAAAACTATCCAATGGGAATATGAATTAGCATAAAGTAAATTACTTCCGAGCTCCAAGCTGCACAGAAACAACTGAAATAAAAAAAAATACCTTCTACAAATTCCTAAAGAATTTTAATTTCCACAAGCAAAACATTCCAAAGAAGAAAAAACAAACAAACATGTGTGACGCAAAATTGTATTTAGTTACATAATTTGTTTTAAAAGCAAATCTGTATTACAGAATCAACTTGTGGGAGATTAGCTTAGCGGACGAATAACTTCCTCTTTTGCTTTTGTCAATGTTGGCACCGATTTTTGCGGTCTATTTTATATCAAATTTGAGAATGAGAGAAAAGAAGTACTTAAAAAGGTATACATTTCCAGATTTGTTTGCTTGATCTCAAAGGCTATTCACACTGACTTTGTCACTGACCTAACATCAGATGCCTTTACTACATGCTTAAAACGTTTTTTTCAGTCGCAGAGTAAAATTTTCGAAAATATTTAGTGATAATGCAACGAACTTCGTAGGTGCAAATATTGACATAAGAAAACTCAGTAAAATAATAAAACATCCTGATGAAAATTCAGCTAACTATCTTTCTGATGAAAATATATCAAATGGAAGTTTATTCCTCCGAAATCACCTAATTTCAGTGGTTTATGGGAATTCCACCTAAAGCGCGTTATTGGTAACGCCCACCTCACTTTACAGGAATTTTTAAGTGTTATTTCGGATATTGAAAATGATTTAAAGTCGAGACCACTTACTCCCATGCCCTCCGATTTCGAAACCCTGTCAAACGGTAATTTTCTCATAAGAGGACCTTTAACTTCACTTGGGGAACTACAACTAGTTGAAAGTGAAAACGAATAACTAAATATAATAAAAAAATTTAAGAACTGTGGAAGTAAGACTACCTAACCAATTTACAAGAAAAAAGTAAATTGAGGTTTCAAAAAGATAAAGTAAAAGTAGGTACACTTACGATTATCAGAGATGAGAACATGCTTGGTACAAAGTGGTTAATAGAAAGAATTTCAGAAATATTTGGTAATGATAAAAAAAAGAGTTACAAATGTTTTTTTTATCAAATTGTAAGATATTGAAAAGAAATATAAAGTACTTTTGCATTCTTCCTATTATTGATGATTAAATGTTGTTTTATAAGTGTTTTAATGTAATATTTTGTAATGTAAACAATGTTCTTTCATTTTGTGTTTTTAGTACTTAGTGTCATGTGCTTTGTTTTAAGTTATTATTAGAGTTAAATTGTAAATATATGCATCTTAATTGTAATAATTTTAAGAAAAAAACAGCGCTGAAATCTGTAAGGTTTCAAGATTGGGAGAATGTTAAAGAGATAGAGTTAAAAATTCCCAATAGATAATGTAGTTTGTACCTTGATTTTCTAATTTTGTTCTTGAAAAACTGGTAAGAGTACAGTTGTGTAAAAAGTGTGGTGAAATACATACGTTAAATTTCAGTGGATGCAAATATTTTTTTCATGTGTCAGACAAAAGTGTTACTTCAAATTATGTGATAACGAAGCAGAGTCAAAAAATTAATTTGTTATTATTTTCCAAAAGAACCAGCTACTATTTTGGATAATGTGTAAGCATCGCAAATTAATTCTTTGTAAGATTGTTTCAGCATGAAAATAAATTTTTTTTTTAGTCTCGAAATTTGATTCATGTTTATATTGAATGAATGATCCGCTAATGAAATGCAATTGGAATCTAATGTATCTAATCTATCTGCACTTAGGAATTTTGAGTCACGAACAGGTGATGAGGGGAGAATCTTTATAAATACCTAATTATCCTAACATCTCTACAAGCCACAGATGGATTTCAAGCCGTGTTTCAAAGCCAATTGATGCCGTGTTTCATTTATTATTACACATGTTTGGCATGTTTATTAACAGTCTAAAACTCTACGATCTAAGGTTTAATTTTCCCTTTTGATAAATTGGAATTCAAAATAAAAAGATATATCAACGACAAAGTTTTTTTTTATAATATCAGGATTTATTTTCAGAATTATCATTTATCCTAAATCGTAGTATCAATAATTTATGGATATTAACTAATGTAAATTAAATTTTAAGAAAATAATTGCTTCTAAATTTTTGAAGAAAATTTAATACATGTTATTCCTGTAGCATGAGCCGCTTAAATTAAAAGTGTCTTTGTAAAAATAGTTTTTATTATTATATTATTATTGTTTTTTTAAATAAATATTAAATTTCTTAATATTTTATAAGAATAAAGTGTGAAATAATCAAGCTTCATCTGAAAATCTTTTAAATTCAGTGATTAAAAATATAAATTTGTAAAATAACTAGTTACTTAGTTTATTGTTATCGAAATAATCATTTAATTTAACACAAAACAAATTGTCACAAAATTATTTGCCTAGTTAAACAATGTATTATTTTTGTCCAAAGAAAAATCTTATATTTACATATAGTAATAAGTAGTATTTAATTTTAAGAATTATTTTTTCTCTTAAAATTTATACAAATATAATTACAACTATCATTAATTAAAAGTATAAGAAATAATAAGAATTTTAAAAAAAGATTATAATAGATCGCTGTTTATAAATTCTATTGTAATGCAAATATATATCGAAGTCAATAAAAGTAAAAAATATGTACATGTAAAATGTATGATTCTAGAACAGCCCTTATTTTTATTTCAAAATTAGTTTTCTCTTCATTTTTACAAAAATTTCAAAAAGGAAAGAAACTTAAGCAGAAAGAGAGAGTCCATTAATTTCACTTTTCCATTCATTTTCCTCTTAAAAATCTAAATATTTATCAACACAAGCATTGAAAAGCTGAGTTAATATTTCGATAAAAGAATATTTTACATTACATTTTCCTTGAATTTGGATTTTGTCACACTAGTTCTTTTCAAAGATTACTCGACAAAATAATTAGAACGTTTTATTTTGTGAAAATGAAACAGTGACGAATTGTTAAAACAGCTATGTATCATTAATATTCATTACCCTAAATCAAGAAACCCTGCTTTGTCCATGAACCAAGCATATCATTACAATGAATTCTAGAAGATACAGTAAACACTCAGTTGTTTCTCTAGAGTATATGTTCAAGATGAGATTTCTTGCCCTCAAGTAATAACACTTTTCTCTAGCAATGTGTAAGAGACTCAAATTTTCCCTTGGTTTCTTCAGTACTTAACTTGAAAGAACAACCTGAATTTTTTTAAGAAATAGAAGTATGTACACTCATACTCTCTTAATCAACTATAGAATTTAATGAAAAAAACTATAAAGATCATCTAATATTTTGGTGTAAGAAGTATACTATCGTACAGAAAGTAATGGAAGGGTACTTATATAATTTCCCTAAAAATATAATTTCTTTGATTGTTGTAACAGTTTCTTTAAAATGATAATAGAAATAAAAACAGCTCCATTACTATTTTCATTTACTTAAGCTAAATAAAAATTAAGATGAAAAAAATTTAATATTTATAGATATCAAAACTATTTTTTAAAGTTCAAAGCAAATATGTTTCATGTTTTTTTTTTTTAAAAAAAAAATGAATTAAGAAATCAATTCATATTTCTTTACTATTTTCTATCTTTCTTAGCTAAAACTTTTTAATGGCTAAAAGGAAACTAACTGAATGATTAGTTAGAACATATTTGGTCAACACGTATAAAACTCTCTTCGTATTATAACATAATTCATTTCAATTATTATAACCTTAATATCAGAATCCAGAACAATCATTAAAACTATAAGTTTATTCAAAATTACCTTGAGAAGATAATATTGAACTATTCATCCTTAAAAATACGGAATAAACGCTAATTATATAAATTGTATAAATTCTTCCTCACTTTAAATTAATAAGATAATTCTACTATTTGTGCATTATAAATTTCAATTATTGAAATATTTATTCTCGTTTACATCTTTGTATAAAATCTTTGAATTAAAATAAAAAAAATCTTGCCTGATCAAAACAAATTAATATTTGAGTAAAAAAAAAAGGTTTTAAACTGTTAATGATAAGTTTGAAAAGTTCAAATCGAGAAAAAGTAGCATTATTTTGAACCAAAAGCAAAGCAAAGGAAAAATAATCCTTTTTATTTCCTTATTAAACTTTTTTTCTGTTTCATTAAACAAAGTTTGTTTTATATAAAATATGATGTTGCCTTTACTATCAATTTGTAGTACATTAAACATACATTAGTTTTATTTCTTTTTAAAAGTTCTGTTTAACTTGCTCATGTATTTTTAACTTTCAAATAAAGATTCTTCAAATATATATCTAACGTGTCAATCCATTAAAAGAAATCGGTTATTCAATTCACTTTTAAACACATTAAATATTATGCCAAAAATAATATTACTCATAATTATTTTGATTAAGACAATGTTATTATTGCACTACATTGAATTGATTTTAATTAGTAACATCTTATCTTGGGTCAAGAGTATCAGAAGATGAATAAAAGAGGAAATTTTAGCTTTTCTCAGAAGAATCTCAATTTTAAGTAATAATTTGATAACTATAAAGTAATAAGTAATGTAAATGTATATATATATATATATATATATATATACAGGGGTTGGATAAAAATATGGAAACACCTTTTAAAAAACATGTTTCTTTGCTTAATATGGTGTAGGAAACCAGTTGGCATCCAAAACAGCTTGCAGTCTTCTCGGAATGGATAAATACAGTTCCTGTATGTGTGCCAAGGGAATATTATACCATTCTTCCTGCAAAACGGTGGCAAGTTCAGATAACGATGTTGGTGGTGGATAACGAGAACGCACTTTCCGTTCCAATGTAGACCACAAAGGTTTAAAAATATTCAGGTCTGGTGACTGTGGTGGCCAGGGGAGATGGGACAAATCCTCCTCGTGCTCAGAAAACCAGTCCTGGACAATGTGAGCTGTGTGAACAGGGGCTTTGTCGTCTTGGAAGACACCATCACCATCGGGGAACAAAGTTTGTACCATGGGATGAACTTGATCTGCCAAAATGTTCACATAAGTCTTGGCAGTCATGTGCCCTGACACAGTTATAATGGGGCCAGCAGAGAACCACGATATGGCTGCCCAAACCATAACAGAACCCCCGCCATGTTTCACTCTTGGCAACAAGCAGTCTGTATTATAGGCTTGAGATGGCGTTCTCCAGACGTAAACTCGGCCAGAAGTGGGAAACAATGTGAAAGAAGACTCGTCAGACCATATTACACGCTTCCACTGCCCTATAGTCCAGGCTTTATGACTTAAATACCACCTTTTCCTGTTACGGGCATTAGCATCACTGATGAGTGGCTTCTCAATTGCAGCACGGCCAGAAATTCCCTGTTTATGAAGCTCCCTTCTAATTGTTTTGGTACTCACAGGGTTCTGTAACACAACATTCATTTCAGCAATAACTTTTGCAGCTGTGGTCTTCTTATTTTTCGTCACAATTGCCCTTAATGATCGTCTGTCACGATCACTCAGCACACACTTTCTTTCGCGCTGTGATTTAGCAGATGATGTTTTTCCGCTTTTCAAATATGCGGAATAAATCTTCGATACAGTACCTCTTGAAACACTAAACACCTTGGCTACCTTGCTTACGGAAGCACCTACCATACGTGCTCCAACAATTTGCCCACGTTCGAAGTCTGTTAACTCTGACATAATGCAATGACAACCTCACATAACAGTACTCCGACAACAACTGAACTGTTTAGCACATTTACGAAGTTGTATAGGGGGCGTTAGTAGTCAAAAACGCCAGCGCCACCTACATATTTCATTAAAATCAATTTTTCTTTTCAAACATGCATTTTACAAGGTGTTTCCATATTTTTGTCCACCCCCTGTATATATATGTATATATCAATTATAATCCAAAGAAGAATAAATCTTATGGAAAAGCGGGGGGAAATTAAAAAAAAAAATAAAAACACACACATTTTTAATTTTTTAAAAAAATATTTGATAAAAAATTGTAATCAAAACTGTTTCAAATCTTTAATGCCTATGCATATCGGTATTTTTTTAAAATGTTATCTTAAAACTGTAAAATTCTAACCACAGAGATCAACCCCGAACAAAAGGAAAATAATTTTAATTTTGAGCACATAATAATTGTATAAAGCATATATATCAAACAATAAATAAAATTGGTGGTAAAAGTTAATGCAACAATTAACAGTGGACCTCTTTGTAGGAAAATTTTTATTGAAAAAAAAATCTTTAATTATTTAACTTCTGTTAATAAACTCCATACTTTAATTAATATCTTAATATAACTGAGACACTGGAATGCCTTAAATATGTACTTTTTTTATTTTGCTGTTAAAAATAGATAATGCTATTCCATGAACATATTATTTACTAGAGTATCACAAATAGGAAATGCTAGAAAATTAATTTTTGAAATTGTAAACCATATATGTCACTATAGAGAAAAAAATAATACTTATAATTTTCTCAAAATTTGATTTTTGTTAGGATTCTGATTTCTTAAAATATACTTTATCTATTGATATCTTGCGCATTATGAAACGAAGTTATTTCCTCTGCAGTGAAAATAATGAATTTTAATAAGCATTTTTAAATATCTTAAGCAGTGAAAAAACATTAACTTACTTGTAATAAACACTATGAGAATTAAACAATAACTAAAAAATTTTCCAGAAACTCCCAATTGGGTACCTCGTGGGATGAGAAAAATTGCTTACTCGAATCATCATAGGCCTATGTCTGTTTGTGTAGAACGAAAACAAACTCATTTGGGACCGGAGGATAACTGGTGATGAAAAACGAATTATTTTTTAATACATCCTAAGGGGAAAAAAGCATGGCCTATCTGTCCTTTTCATTCCTAAATAGAGATTGAGCCTGATTACATATTATAGGAATGCGCTGTGCATATGTTGGAACCTCCAAGAGGGAATACATTTTGAGCTTTTGAAGCCTTATAAATAGCTGAATCTGGAGAGATATTGTCAGCAAATGGATGATTTAAACAAAGAACTGAAAGAAAAGAAGCCGGTAACGTTCAATTTGAAATATATTATATTGTATCATGTTAATGCCAAACCACATGTTGATTTGGCGATTAATAGAAAAATCACAGAGTTAGGCTTGGAATTTTTGTCACATTCATCATACTCCTCAGACCTATAACCGTTTAATTTACACTTATTTGTCTCCTTGCAAAATGTTTTGAAAGGAAAAAAATTCAAACCTGTGAAGTATATGTCAGCTTAGCATCACTTGAGTTCTTCGCCTCTAAAGACAAGACATTTTCCAAACAGTTTACCTTTACTCTGGCAAGAGTTCAGAGTTAACAATAAAAATAGATTGTACAGTAAATATTATTAAATATATAAAAAAATGCATTATTTTCTTTCACTTCACAAATGGACAGAACTTTTCGGTAGACCTAATTTATTAGCATTCCTTATTGCCTTAAAACAAAGCACTGAAGAAGCTCTTTATTTCATGTGATATAAAAATGTGATATTTTTCTTTCATACGTCACAGGTATGCTAAAAGAAGCGACTGAAGCGTTTTAACCTAAATGAGAAAATTGCGTGACATGTATATGGTAGGACGAATTAACCATTGACAAAATTCTTTTACTTATCAACATATTTCGCGTGGATGTCCCTCAATAATCTCCTTTATTTTTAAAGTTTTTAGACATGATAATAAATCCTAGATGTATCTCTCTTTCATAGTGATAAAAAGACCTTGAATAATACAGTGGTATACAGATTTGGACATATTCTAATCCCAATGGATTACACACCCAATTGGTAGCCGACCACACATGGGAAATCTATTATTACTTTGACATCTCTGAGACGGACTGAGGATATGTTGTTTCTTAGTGTTTCCTCTTTTCCGTCAGTAGAAGGTAATTTGTTATAAACCATTAAAAAATTGAGAAATAGGTTTATTGAATGATATATAACAAATGCTATTTATTTCAAAATATCGCACGTTGCAAGGAATTGTGTTTCGTGAGTTCCACTACACAGTTGCAAAAATAGTGATTTATTAGAACATCCTATCTGAGGAGGAAGAGTTTGTATTATTTTATTTCTGATTCTTCTAATTATATTGAAACCCATTTTCTTAAGACTAAATAGTGAGTATAGAGTCGAATATGGTGGAAAATATTAGTAATTCAATGCGTTAAATTTGATGTATTTTGGAATGACAGGGCCTTTTGAGAGATAAATATTATGTTAGTGACTGTTTAATGTGTTTTGATAAAATACCTCAGTGTGTTTCCTCAGTCAATAAATAATAAATAACTAAATGCATATATATATATATATATATGTTTAATTTAGATTTCAATTTTGTAAATAAACATTGGATATTGCAATGTTCTTTTCAATAAATGTAAGAAAAATACACATTCCACTCTGGATAAATGCGAATTAAAATATGTATACTTTTGGACAAAAGTTTTGATGAATGCATTTCCCATATCCTAGTATGAGCTGTTTGCTTTGAAAGTAGTGTAGGTCCATTTTTACGGAAAAAAATAGTTGATGATGAAAATGAATACAATTTACTATTAACTTTTTATTTATAAACTTTTTCCAAAAGAATGTGTTAAAATTTTCATTGTTTTTATCATTAAAAATTTTCATAGTTAATGAAGTTAGAAATATAATTACTTTGAAAATGGTGCAAGTCTTCTTTCCTCAAAGACATACTACTATTTAGTTCAAAATTGTACTACATAATTTCTTTAGTGTATTTTTATTTGTGTGGTAACTTTTTAAATGACATAAACATTTTTGTAGTTTCCCGGAATTTTGGTTTTTCCATGTTTGGTTTTTCCATCTCCTTTTTATTATAGAATATAAAGTCATTGTATGAAATATAGTAATATGTCATATTTGTTTACTTATTCTTGAAGAAGGTGAGGCGTATTATTAGGTTTAAAACTATTAATTGTTAAGTTTGTAATCAGTATGAATTTCATATTATATAATTATTTAAATGGAAAATTTAAATTTAGAATCAGACAGTGATTCAGGTGAGTATTTACAGAAAAAATCTTATATTGATACATGTCATTCTACGTTTTAATTAATTTTAATGGTGTATTATTCTTCCTTAATAGAAATCATCCCAATGAATTTAACCAGAAATGGAATCCTAAAATCAGATACTGAAAGCAATTCTGATGAAAATAATTATTATTTAAATAAATATTTTAAAAGAAAAAGAATCATGCAACCAAAGTTGAGTTCACATGACAATGTTTCTTCAGATAACCATGCGTCAGATTCTACGAAAGAGAACAATAATATAAATACTCAAAAGAACAAAACAATGAAGCGCAACAGCAACACAAATATTACACAAGTACATGTAAAATAGTTCCAGCCAAAAAATTTGAAAATATAGAGTGAGATTGTTCAAAACAATTGTAGAACTCTTGTTAGTGAAAAAATTCGGAAAAAAAAAATTGAAAAAAAAAAAAAAAAAAAAAAAAATTTTTTTGTACCTGGCAGATTTTAACAAGCAAAATTTTTCTCTCTTAAAAGCTGTTCAATGATGTAATGTAAGAAAAGACGCTAAAGAAATTATTAAGGAGCACAAAGAAAATGTGTATATAAATATAATTTATCTGTTCCGGGTGGAAAAATTTGGGGTCGTAAAACCTTTTTTGTTAATACTTTTAAGATATCAATAGGACGATTAGATCGTGTTTTAAAATCTAAAGATAATGGAATGGATAAGCGTGGCTGGATGCCAGGATAGTCTAGAAGGATTTCAGACGCCCACCTAACCCATGTAAAGGAGCATATCCAAAACTTTCCGCAGTATGAAAGCCATTATACACAATATCATAATTCTAAAGAATATATTTACACTCAGAGTTAAATGTCAAGCAAATATACAAGTTATATTTTGAAAAGTGTGACGAAAGAAGTTTTTATCCTGTAAAAGGAATTACATATAGGAGAATTTTTAAAAAAGAATTCAAATTACATTTTCACCCACCGCGAAAAGACACATGTCAAAAATATGATTTTCTAAATTTGAAAATAACATCACGTAACAATGTTGAAATCACAATCCTCACAGAAAAGCATGATGTATACTTAAAGAACATTGAATTAGCAAGAAAAAGTATGCAGGAAGATAAGATTTTGACATTACAAAATCTAGATAGATATTTCGTTTTTTCTTTTGTTTTGCAAAAGGCATTACCCTACCCAAAATTGTAAGTGTCCAATGCATATTATAAACGCAACTTGTATGATTTAAATGCAGGTTTCCATAATTTTCAGGATAATGAGGTTTATACGTACGCAGGGGACGAAACTATTGCATCCAGGGGTGCCTAAGAAATTGGGTCTTGTTGCTTGAAGTATTTAGAAAATGTAACCACGCAACAATATGTAATTGCGAACAGAGATATGTGCACTGAACAAAATAAAAATTTGAAATTGGCTTTAATGTTGCTTAATGTTGTTCGGTAACCCAAAAACGCAATAGAAGTTATCGACCATAAACTCTTATATTCTGGGCACTCTTATCTACTAAATGATGTTGATTTTGGAACTATCGAGAGTACTATAAGAAAAAAAGATTTATTATATGTCCCTAAAGACTATTTTACTATCATGAAACATATCAGAAAGTATAAAAAAGTTTATTTTGCATGAAATGAAACAAGCTGATTTTGTTTCTACAAATAACTTAGAAGATGCAATTCTAATAAGGTGAAAACATCCAATGGTGAAGAAGTAAATTGGTTGAAGATATGTTGGATAAGGGTTGTAAAAAGTAAACCAATATACAATGTTTTATAAGACTTCATTTAGTGAGAATGAGGATTTTAAATCATTAAATTTATTGCCATCACGGGGAAGACCACAAAATTTTGGAAATACAGTACTAACACGTTTATATCATCATTCCAGATCCATCACATTCGAAAAATGTACAGATATGATTGATTTATTACCATATATCCTTCCATTACGTCATGAATATTTTTAAAAACTTGATCACAATGAAAAAAGTTAAAATATATAAATAATAGGACTATAAATAGTTTAGTTTGAATAATAAATGTTGAAATAAAGACTTTTTATTATGTTATTTTTTATTGTTGAAGTATTTAATAAAAATTTCACAAAAAGAAATTGGTTTGTTTCAAATGAGATCCCGTAGTTAATATTTTGTAAATGCAAGATTCTTACTTTTTGCTGACTTTGAAAGTGATCTAAGTCCTTTGGAAGTAATTAAAAAAATACATTTTTGTTAATCTAATTTAAAAATGATTACATTATAAATTTAAATCAATTTAATATTTTAAAAATACAAATTTAGTGCAATAACATATGTCCATATTTTTCAAATTATTCAAATAAAAAACCTTAAATATCTCCATATAAAATAAAATACATTTACACCACTTTCAAAGAAAACGGCTCATATTTATCATGTAAGTATTAGTAATTATGAGGTTATAATTCTCTGTCAGGTTGAATACATTTGTAAATTAAATCCAAATAAATAAGATATTAATAACTATGAGCCAATGGGAGTGAAATTTTTAAATTTTTAAAATATTTTCATCTCATAAAATTGACTATGTATTGACTTCGTATTTATTGTATTTGACTCTCAATATTTAGAATTGTTTCTGTTAGTTTTGTCACTTTTGCACTTATTGGTTTCGTTTCCTAGCCAAAATAAAATTCTCCTATTGGTTTTAATACCTGTAATATTTTATTCCTAAGTAAATGTAATATAATTTCATTTAAACTCTTATTTCCATTCATTGACATTCCTCTTAATGTGTCAGGTTTCGTCATCTTAATTGAATTTAGGAGACTATTATGTACCATGTGTTATGTAATGCAAATCATAATGGTTTTAAATATTCAGATAAATTTAATTATAATTGGGAAATATAAGTGAGATTTCTTACTCATAAGAACATCTTTTCTTTACAAAATATTTTAATTTCTCCAATAACATTTGTGCTGGAAAAATAAACTAAAAAATTTATTTTCAGGGTTTCTATGGAATTTTTAAAGAGTATATAAAGTTTCAAATCATTTCGATGCATGCCGTTTATAAAAAAAATACTGTAATATCTAGGAATCTGAATGCTCTAGAACGATTCAGAGATGTTAATGTGCTAGGTTGTTCAAAGGAAAATGCTTAGAGTGTTCAAGCTATATTTCTACTAGGCTTGCAGTGGCAAACCAGAAGGTTTAAAGTGGATTTATATGATAAAAGGGAGGCACTTACGTTTTAATAGTTCCTCAATGGCTGGCTAGACGTCACGCCTCCTGTATTATTCAGTGCTCGGAAAGCCGTATCGTTCAATTCGTTGTCGAAAGATGGAATAAAATGTAATGATTTCTACCTCTATTTTCTTTGCTTATTTTTAGGACAAACAAAGGGAATGAATGCTCATCTTCAAGCAAAAGTCTATTTTGTTTTCCTCCAGCTCTTACATGTGCCATTAATATTTTTAAGAAATATATTGGCTTTTATTCTTTTACTTGGCACTCGTTTACATATCAATATTTAATTAATGTGATTTATTAATAGTTTATCTTAAGAAAGGAAAGGGTATTTACTGTTAAATTCATTTTGAAAATTTAAGGTCATGAGACCTCGAAACTGATAAGTTCAATGTGCAGTATTTTGAAGGTGAAAAATTAATTGTCTTTGAATTCAAATAGGATTCTGAAAATAACTCAATTCGGATTTCGAGATATCACTGCACATGTGCATGTACAAATGACATATTTGTTTTTGATGATTGGGTGGAATTAACTTCAATTTATGTATTATAAAACTATGTACAAGAGCTATTGGTTCGTGCATGTATCAAATGACTATATATATATATATATATATATATATATATATATATATATATATA
>BMAW01021635.1:86568-119786 GCA_019974015.1 Nephila pilipes | reverse complement strand
ATATATATATATATATATATATATATATATATATATATATATATTATGCATGTGTGTGTGGTGTCGGCGTCTTGAATATTACTTTTATTGCAAATTTACAATGATCCCTAATTTTGTATAATTTACTTATTTCGAAAAAGAAGAAATGACACTATTTACATTAATATTACTGGTAAGTGATTTAATTTACTTTACAAGGCTGTTATTTTGGTCAGCTTATGTCAGGTAAAAATGAAAATTAAATACATTAGTCTTCTCTCTCAGCACAAATTATAACCACCACCGGCGTAGATATTTTCACCATTTCCTCTTCCGACTTTCAGATAGAAGTTAGAACATTAAAAAATTCCTGTGGCAACCAAATAATTATTTGAAATGATGGAATAAAGAAAAAGTAATTGTCTCTTAAGATTCAAATTACAAGAAAGTTTATTTGATAGAAAAATAATTGATTAAAACGATACAAAATATTTGTACCGACTTTCAGTTTCGTCGAGGAAATTTTATTCTTGTTGTATTAATTGTACTGATCAGTCTGGATTAGGTATGAGTGATCTTTCAGAAAATAAAAGGAGATTGATCAGAAACGAATATACTTTCTGCAGACGAGGAGGGCTTGACCCAGAACCTCAATATAAGAAGTAGGATTCATTAGAGACTAGGGAGATGATCAAAATAGAATACGGAGCCTGAATAGCTGGAAAACTGAACGGATTAGGGTGTCCTTTTGAAATATATATTCGGTTCTCTAGTGCTCAGAAGACTGATAATTTTTCTCTGTCTTGCAAATTCACATTATAAATTTCCCTTCAGGTTTACAGTAAGATTTCCTCTGAAGATTAAATAAGCCACTGGAGTTTTAATTATTCAACTCAGTCAGGGCGTCTTTCTGCAGAAATTCTTTGAGATTATTGTTTTATTTTTAATAACGAAGTCAATGGGAAAAGTGCTCTTAATATCAGTAGTCCGCTTTAGAGAAGGAGAAGGCTCTTTTATAGAAAAGCAATAGACAATTAAGTTCATCCAGGGCGAGCTATCAGTTTTATAGTATCGATGTCCGAAATATATTTGTAACAAAATGATGATGAACACTTCTAAAAAAATACGTCTATTTATAAAAAAATAAACCAACTTTCAGTATTATTATTATTTATAGATAATTAACTTTAATTTCAAGGTCATTATTTTGATCAGTATATGCCAGATAGGAGTTAATCAAATTCATAACCCATCTCACTTACACAAAGCAGTTTTTCGTTCTTCATTTCGTATTCAACACTTCAACTCGAAATCCATCTCAAAACTATGAGTAACAAACTCTTTCGCAAAATTATAAAGGAAAACCCCGAGAGCAAAAAAACACTCAGGAGGGTGGTATCTATGATTAAAGGGTTAGTATTTACTATAAAATAAAATAACCTTCTCAAACATATAGTGTCACACATAGATAAAAAGTGACACAGGTGTTTTCCTGTTTGTTTCTCAACGGAGGTTAAATAAAGGTATCTACAGATCACGTAGAAATGGATGTAGGGATATTCAGATATTTAAAAAGGACATAAAGTGGAAAGTAGGGAATATCAGTATTAGTTCAGAGCATAATAAATGCTAATCTTAGCGTGTTTGTAACCTGCGTTATTGTATCAATTAAAATAATAAAACGAATTGGATCACGAAATAACGTTAAGCGCAGTACTATGGCAGGTAAAATATAAATTTGGACAGTAAATTAAGGGGGGAAATCTTTTCATTTCCTATATATATATATATATATATATATATATATATATATATATGTGTGTGTGTGTGTGTGTTTGTGTGTGAGACAGAGAGGGAGAGAGCATAGAAAGGTCTCTCAAATATCTCATTCGATTTTATCGTTTTAACATTGGTACAATTGGAAATGATTCATGATAAAAAAAAATACATAAATACCCAAATCTATGTATCAGAACTCTTGAAAATATCACCATAAAGGGAACATAAAAGTTTACTTAAGTGCAAATATTTATTCAATTCATAATCAATCAATGGTAATATAGCCGCATGCGAATTTTTTTTTTCTTTTGCTCAAGCAGAAGGGAAAAAATTAAAAAGCAGTACTTCATTTCGTAATGTATTGCTTTTATCCTTTCAACTTATATTTTAAAATATATTCATAGTGATTAAAGAACGTTAAATGAACTGGCCATGAGGATCATTTCCCATGCAATAAATGAGGAGTTGTACTGGCGAAACAAATGCTTTATCATAATTTGAGAAGTAACTTTTTCAATCCTTCTCAAATAATCTCAGTCATTGAAACTTTATGTAGAAAAAGATTTATAATTTATGTTAAGTATAAAATTTTCATAAAGTACAAATAATCAAACAAATATAAAGGAAACTATTATTTAAGAGGTTCTAAAACTAGAAATATATTTTGGTCTTCTTTTCAAAACTAAATCTCAAACCATTTGGATCAATTTTACCTGAAAATTCTTCTCAGAATGTTCTGGGCGAGTACTGAATTGTTCGTTGAATAGGTCTGAAAACAAAGAAGCTCTCAAATTTAATATTGAGCTTACTTCCATATTTCATCCATTAACTCCGCATAATGTACAATTTACCCATTGCCACAGAGCATTTAAGGCGAGGTTTGAAGAAAGAGTTTTGTTCTTTTTGGTAAAGATAATTTCATTCTTGTTTATACAAGCCTAAGTATACAAATTTGCAGCACATATATCCTATGAAAAAAGAAGCTATGTAACAATTATATGAATATATTACAACATCCTTTACAGTTTTGTTCGTGTTTTCAGCAAATTTGAAAAGAGTAAAATAATTTTTATTTAAATCTAAAGCAAACACTTTTGTGTAGGTATAAGAATGCACGGCAATTAACAGGTGAACCTTTTTGAACAGTATAATAAAATATTTAAATAAAAGTAGTTATTAAATCCACTGAAGAAGGAAAGAAAATATTTTAAGAGGAAAAAGATAAAAAAAATATTCAAATTTTATATTAATTCGTTACTAAATCTTGATTTCTTTAGGAACATGTTTGCTTTCACTATGTTGATCAAATATTTCCTAATGGTGATGTGTTTTACATTAAAAAGAAGGAAAAGGGGTGAATATGCTTTCACATACACATGAAATACCTCCCAAAGGAAATGTAAGGGGTAACTAAACCTTGGCAATTTTACCTTTCAATAAATTTTGAAAGAAATTTAAATATATATTGTACTTAAGCATTTCGAAAAGAGATAAAGTTTTTTTTTTTGTTTTGTTTCGTTTTTAACTTTGAGCCTCAAACTAAGTTTTAGGCAGCATGACTTAAATTTTCGCTTTGAGAGGCGGCATTGATAATGCCCAATGTCATGAGGAATTTTGAAATAAAGTATGGATAAATTCCGAAAAAAGTGTATAATTTAAACTTTCTTTGAGAATAATGATTCCACAGAAACTTTAAGTATTAATTATTAATACAACATTTTATGTTTATGTATATGCTTTATTTTATATATTTTGAGATAATTATTTATGAATTAGCTTTATAAACAGCTGTACGGAAATTTTAAATAAATCATTTTTTTACCTTACTGTTCATTTCATTGATTCATTTTCAAATATTTTTTAAATGTACATCATTGAGATTAAATGGGACAAAATTAGTTTTTAATAGAATCAATTTATCTCCATAGGAAATTTTTTCCAGTAGCTTCTTATTAAATTCCTACTATTAGTTTACACTCTCCCTATATATAGTTATTTATATATCTTGATCAAATTTTCAATGATTAATAAGATACATTTTATTCATTCACAGGAGTTCAAACACGTTTTCTTAAGCTTGTAGTGGATGATACTTGATGTTAATGCAGTTTTTTCAAATATTAATTCATTAACTAAACTAAATTAATTAAATTAAAATGCAGTTTAGCCCAACCACTTGGCGTGATTTCAAAAATTACCTAAATGGCAATTTTTTTTGGCTGAACGTTAAGACCACGAAGTGGACCAGGGTAGCCAGATTTGGCAAAATACCAGCAAACAATTCCTGGGTGGTTGGGCTAAACTGCATTCCAACCATTTAATTTACCGGATGAATTACGAAACAAGCCAATGCTTCTATTAAGTCTTTTGTCTTGCAATGGCGAAGTTGGTAGAGCGGCGGCGTAGAGTCTTAATTTTTTTAATTGATAAACATAAATTTTTTTTAATTGATTTTCAAATAATTAATTTTAGTTTTATATGGGAGAAAAAAAGTTCTCTTTTATAAGATATTTCAGGATATAAATTTAGGAATAAATACCGTCAGTGAAGAATGGTGTAGATTGCTGGAAAAAATTTTCTTTTGGCATTTACTATTGTGATTCTATGTATATTCATATGTATATTCATATTAACGTTAATTGCAATTATTTAATAAATGTAACTAAAATAAAAATTTTCTTTCTTGACCTAAGTAAGAATTAACTTTAAATTCTTATATATTACTTCTTCTTATTTCAGCTCTAACAAATTGAATTTGATATTCAATTCTCACTTGCGTTCATACCTAATATACCTTTTTTTTGCGTATAGGGAACATTGAAAAAAATTTTGAGTTCACAAATGAGACAATTTTATTCTAGAATATACTATATATAAACGTCAGTCACTCTAAGGAATGTTTATGAATATCATATCTGAAAAATAATAAGTTTATTATATTGTCAAACATTTTATATGAAATATTTTATACGATTTATATACTGGGAATAATATTAAAGTAGGAATAAATTTATATTGAAATTAATTTTTATCCCATTAATAATGAAATTTTTCGTTTGAACTTTTTTATATGTTTTAAGAACTGCAAAACAGTACATAACTAGTTTAATCCCTTCGATTATAATTTAGTTTATTTTTTGAGATCTATGGAGGGGTATTGTAGTTACTTAATTGTATAATTTTAAATATTCATGGAAATAAATGATACAGAAGTTTTAAGAATTGAACTGTTTTAAAGAACACTTAAAAACTATTCTCTAATTGTTACTTGTTTATAAAGTATCTGATGATTTCACTTAAGCAAATTAGAAAATAAAAATTACAGCTTTTTCCTTGTAAATCCACTGATCACCAAAACAATGCATCTAGAAAGACCGGTGTCTTGATTCAACTCATTGCAAGTAGATTGAACTTAAGCTTGTAAACCTTACAAGCATTACGTTAGCTTTGAAGTCTTACAAAAACGACCCATTACATCTCATAAGTTTTCTATGGGAGACAGTTCTATCGATGCCACTAGAGTAGACATGGTGTCTATGGGTGCGAAGAAAGTTCTTGAGATGGCAACGGTATGAATGACACGATTGTTACCTTGATGAAATAGAGGACTGGAATGAGCATTTACGACAGAAATTTCCTTCATTCAAAAGACATTACTAATGTGCCTTTTGACCGTCTAAGTGTGTCAGATGAAGACTAACAGTGATTGGAATTGCATCCAATGCCATTATTCCGTACTAAATGGAGATAAGATGATTTACCAATAAATCGTCCATCGTCATGTTATGTTGTTTTCTATACAGCGTTTGATACTGATCATCATTAAAACAAAAGAGATGCTTATTTTTAAATACGACTGCCATTCCTTATGGATTCATACTGTTCTTTAATGACATCAATGCAAATTCTTGCGGTGTTGTAGGGGTATCAGAGGCAATCTGCATAATGGTCTCAGTGCAAACAATACAAAAGTATGTACTCGTCTGCTAATAATACTGGCTCTTACAGCATGATGCAGAAAGCATATCACTGTTAGAATAATATCCAGAATCCTGGAGTTGATGTGCTTTTGTGCTTAGTGGATAATTATTTGATCTTCATACTTGTAATCCGCATAGTTCCCCTGATCTTACTTGTCGTGAGCAATAACTTCCTTGCACCTAATTCTACTGACCGAGTTAAGCGGTAATATCCACGTGACCGATATAATCCAATGAAATGATCCAACGCCTTCATACAGTCCTAAATTTCAACCCTTCTAAAATGTCTGTCATTTTTTTCTTAAAGGCTTTTAAAAAACTAAGCAAAAGATTAGGCTCAATCACACGAGTCATAATCGAAACTGCGTGTTTTGGGATTACCTTTTAAAGGTTTCTTAGTAGCATAGTAAGCCAGGTGGTTGTTGACATTATTAGCGCAGACTCGTAGTAGACACTTTAGTCATTCACATATCTAATAAAAGCAAAACAATATCTTAATTTGCATTTATGTATCTTTCTTGCTGCTGGGTATAGCCTTTTATTTTCAATAGGTGTATTAATATTACGAAATTAATATTACGAAATACGACTAATATTACGAAAATTTAATGGAATAGATTACATTTTACTAATTTTCTTATAGTCTTTATGAATAGACTTTAGAGTCCCCTGAAATTTCATGTGGGTTATTGCTGGAGAAAAATCGAAGGCAATTACAGATAGTAAGAGAGAATTTGTTAAATATTCAAAATAAAAGTAAATAGACAAAATTAAAGTAAGGGGATTTTCTGTACTGAAGTTTGTTATAAAATTAGAAACTTTTATTTATGTTCGTTTTACCATAAATTTTATAAACATTGCAAACTGGATTTCTCGAACCTCGTTAACTCGTAATCCACATCGAAAGGAAAAATGTTGCCATTCCTTTCCGATACATTTTCAGCATATCGAATTATTTACAAGTTGTAATTGGAGCAAAATATTATTTTTCTACTAAGTATTAGTAATATGAGTCTATATCCTATAGTTAAAAGTTAAAAAGTCAGGCTTGGTATATACAAATTAGTAATGCAATGACTTTTAACAACAAAGTATACATTTTATTGTTTTATCTTGAAAAAACAATTCATAAACAATATCCGAATTTCTTAACTAAAAAAAAAGTAACAGATTTTTTCTTGCTTTTTATAGCTGCTTAATTTTGCGTAATAGTTTAGTTAATTAGATGCAATAAGTTTATTTAAATCAATTTTTTTTATTTCACTATAGCTCTACAACTCTAAAAATATAGTTAGAAGTTATGCCTTTTCTATTCGAAATTGTTGCTATTATATTTTTTTTTATCTTGAAATATTTCTTAAGCTGACAACCATTTAACACCAAATTCTTTAAATTTTTTTTGAAATGTAAGTTATGAGGTTTTCACTCTAGTCACATTTGAATTAGAGAAATAAAATATTCAATATAAAATAATAGCATTATGGGTTACGAAAAATAGTCCTATTTTTAGCTATTTTTTAAATAGTTACAAAAGTTTTAAAAAAGTCAGAAACTCATTAAAGGTGGATTAAATATGAAATATTTTTTTTTATCTAACAAAAATGTTCAGAACTGTAAATATCACTGCATAATAGAATTTAGCTTTTGTATGAAGTACACATAATAATATCACTGCATAACAAATACACAATACAAATTAAAATATCACTGCATAACAAATACAAAATCAAAGGTACAAATTGAAAGTGAACTAGAAATTAAAATTCATCTTAATATGCATTAAATGTGTTTCAATTTACTTAAAGATCTGCTCCAATAGTTGTTCGCGATATTTTCGTTACAGAAAAAAGCTCTATACAGATTGATAGCCTCTCTTCTGCATTCATAAAATCAATATCTCACTCATTTCCTCTAAGTATATATTTTTGCATAAAACGAAACTGTCCCTTTATAAGCTTAGCATACTTTTATTAACAACATAAGGAAAGGAGCAGGGACCCATTAAAGAAAGCAGATGGATATAGAACAGAATATTAACATATTTAATCAACCAAAATAAACCTATTGAAATATGAGTTAAATCTTCAAGCTTTAAAAAATAATAATATATTAACGGTGCACAATATTTTACACAACACAGAATTAAAGTATACCAGCGCCAAATATTGTAAGATTGCAATTGTTATTTTAAAAGATTTTATAAGGCAGCCCATGATTTTGTATTTACATCATTTCTAAATTGCTGTATTGCAAAAATTAAAATCTTATTATGACTTCTTCGTACTTCGGTATCATTAGAATTTTCAGCTCTTATATATTAAATAATCTGCATCTGTTATAAAATTTGAGAAGGACTTGATAATGTAAATATGGTAAAATGTAACAGGTACTGGCAGACCATTTTCTCTAAGCATCTTTTAATAAACGGAAATTAAATACTTGTTTGCAATGTATATGTAATTTTACTTTCTTTCTACATTTCTGGTAACAATTGCAAAAAATTAATAATAGATATACCGTAGGTAATTAAACTGATGGAAAATATTAGGATGAAAAAATTTTGAAATTGAACTAATTGCTTGTTAGCTATATGTAATTTTAGAGAAATGTGTACAGTGTGTATTAAAAGCATAGTTTTCTAAAATCCTTTTTATTTGGGTCATGATAATTTAGTTTTCTGAAGATCAGGCATTTTGATCATATATTGAGAAGATCATAAATATATGATCAAAATAATAAAATTTATTTACACCTTTCATTCATGAAAACAAAATATTATTAAATACGAAAAAAATATTATCCTGACCACATTTTGCATAAGATTTCAAACAAAAGTTAAATTTTGTGGAAATATAATTAGAAAT
Source organism: Nephila pilipes (assembly GCA_019974015.1). NCBI lineage: Eukaryota > Metazoa > Arthropoda > Arachnida > Araneae > Nephilidae > Nephila > Nephila pilipes. The sequence goes on along the minus strand of BMAW01021635.1, from coordinate 111,184 downwards.
TTATTGTGAAATACACATAAGTCCTGTTGAATATATTGATAAGAATTATTTTCAGTAATCCTTAAAATATATGCATTTATGAATTCTAAATTGTAATTAATAGCCATTCATCCAAGAATCATTCTGAGAATGTAATATACTAGATCAGAAATGCTTTGAATTGTTATCTATACAGTGTAAACATTGCTATTGAGTTTTATGGAGTTTTAGTAAATAAATATAATAACATATTGCAGAGAAATTTCGTTGTGTAAAATAAAATACCAAGAATTAAAAAAAAACAACCATGGAACTCATTTAGCTCATAACGCATATTTTTATTGCAAAGAAGAAATCCTAATATATAATTTATTATATAAACATTAAGTACGAGAAAAATGAGATAAAAATGTAAATTTATTAGTCCCCTATTCCAATTTCATTACGGTTTGTTGAACATGTGTGTTTTAATATATTATTTGCCTGCTTTAATTTGGGATTCCATTCAATATGATCTGAATTTTGACATTTGAATCCAAATAAAGAGACAAAATTTTCCATTTAGTTTTATCAAATATGTGTTCTTATAACAAAATAAATATAGGGATGGCCTGAATTTTCAATCTTTATAGTTTGAAAGAATTGATTTTCTGGTCCAGACGCAAAAAAAATTGATGTCTCAAATAATGGGAATATTTATTCATAAGAAATTCTTGTACCTTCAGTGATTTTGAATGAAATATTAATCTTTTTAGAATGATATTATGCACATTAATAACGTTATATTTTTATTAAAAATTATAGAGAATTAAGAGTATTGAATCTAAATTGTCACCTATGAATGAATGCTTATTTTTTCATAATGCATTATATAGATGGAAGAGAAGCAAATAAATTTTAAATTATGTTGCCTGAAATATTTTAATTAATTTTTTTACTTAAAAAAATTAGAAAAATTATATATTAAAATTTAGTAAATTACACTAATCTATATAACAACAATTGAATTTCTGAAAATGCTAAGTGGATGCCTGATGATAATTATAAATTCTAATTGAAATAAGGAACTATAATAGTTCATATTTTCTGAACTGATTATTAATTATTAAAATTATAATTGCTCGTGTTTATAAATTACTTTTATCTTGCTTCACAATCCCAAGGCATATCTTTCTTTATCAATTCTAAATTTCTTGTCACTTAGAGATACGTATAAGAGATCTTTAAATAAGGCTATATATTTATCTTGGAAATTAAAATAATATTTTTTAGTTGCATAATGTATGTTTTCAAACTAATAGTTTTTTTTATTAGATTTCGTTTACTGACTTTGTTGTTATTAAATACAATATTCAATAAGGCGCAAAAGTTATTTTAAGATATTGTATTTAATGAATCTTAAACTTCAGAGTTTTTGTTATTTTAAAACATTTGTAATGCTTTTAGTCGAGAAGGTATTTGTGGCTGTAAGTTAATTTGTTGTCTTCACAACTTTACCTTTGTTCAACTTTGGTTAGTTTCCCACTGTTGGAGTACTAATTAACGAATAAACACTATTTTTTCTATGTAAACGCACTTTGTACCGGGTTTCTGCTTTTGTTGCAAGCATCTTATTTGTTGAATGTTTTTGGATCGGTTGCTATCAAGTGAATGTGGAGTTAGTATCAAATGTTCCACATTTCTCGCAACTAACTCTAGATATGCCTCAGGATAAATAAGCAGTTGTACTGCGTCTAGGTTTAATAAATTATTCTTAAATATAGTCCACGCTTGCAATATAATAATAATAATTAGTGGTCTTAAGCCAGTACATAAATACAGGACAGGACAAAACGAGATGTGCTCCCTCAAACAGTTCCTGTGATATTTGATATGATAATTCGAAATGCTATTTATGATCCTTGAAGTTTCCTAGAAGCCATAATTTCAAAAGCCAAAATGTTTTTATAATATTTAAAGTTACTTATATTAGAAGACAAGAAAAGTTATCATCACTTTTTGAAAAAAAAGTTGTTTAATGATTTTAATAAGGCTTCGACAAATATTTACTTAAGGTTCATAGAGGCTGTATAATATCAGATTCCTAGTTATTTGTGTTGCATGGATTTGCAAATAACTCTGTAAAAAAAGTGATATATGGCCAATTATTATCTGAAAGTAGAGAGAATCCATAATTATTCATTACAAGTAAAATTGCTCTTCTTAAAGAATCAATATACCTAGAATGGATTAGTCAGCTTATTTACTGTTATCAAGGTAAAAACTAAAGTGGTTCAAGCTTAAAAATCAATATAAATTGCTTGATTATGTAAAGTAATTCTACAGTAGTACTCTGATAAGGATTAAAACTAAACTATAGTTTTCAGTAAGATCATAAACAAAATATCTATGTTATACCTTTATATTCTTAAAAACTATTCGTCGAGTACTTTAGTTATTTGAGTACGGGAAACTTGCACTGCTAGTTATAAGAGAATATTTGCAATATGTGATAGTGAGACTAGTTATTTCCGATCAATTTATGAATGTTTGGTACATGGTATATTTGTTGACCTGGAATTTAATACATAGCTCCCTTTCATCTTACGCATTTTTTTTACCTATATATTCTAATTTAGTTGAAAAACATGCCACGATAGAAAGGGTTTTATTGAAACATGTGCATTGAATATTTATCTGCGTAGTCACAAAAGAAGGACATTTTGAAGTTGTTTCAGATGTAATTTTCGAAGAACTTATAGCCACTCTCAGGAAAATTTTCACCAGTCGATGAAAGAGTTCTTTACTAACAATGATAATGCTGCCATTATTATAACAGAAGCCACTGACATAAAAGAAATTAGGTTACATAAATTAGTGAACATGAATGCAGATTTTTGATATTGTGGGGCTTCGGAATATATAGAATGAAGCTTTCAGCCTCCCACAGCTCCTCAGTTTGGAGCTCTTTGAGAGGTAGGAGTAAAATTATTCAAATACAGTTTAAAAGTGTTATTGGATATTCAAATTAACCTTAAAGGAATTTGTAACCGTCGTCACTGAGCTTAAGGACACTCTCAATTTTCGACTTTCGGTATCTCTATCCTAAGATCTTGAAAATGTTCAGGCATTGGTAAAAGGACAGGTTTTGATAGGAATGACCATTAATTCGATTTCAAAAAGAAGTCTTAGCCATAAAAAGAAAAAATTCGATATGCCGATGACGAATAATCCGACATTTTATGAGTGTACATTTTTTGAAACGCTGACAGGATAATTATCTCAGTAAGTTGGGACAACTAAGTAAATGTATTTTACTTCAAAATAGAGAACATTAGTAAAGAAATTATTGCATTATCAAAAAAATGTCAAAATTTCGCTCATTAGTTAAGAGACGTGTATCCAAGTTAAGTGTTTTATATTTCCTAGAAAACAAGAAGAAAAATATAATACTGTAATAATCTGTTCTCCTATTTGTTGAATTAATTGTTTTAACAAGTTTTGTTTAATGACAAGTTTGTTTGAGATCTAGTTATTTATGTCTTACAGTTTTTAATTGTTAATTTGTAAATTTTGCATTTACTATTGCTTTTTTTGCAGTTTGGAGTATTTGCAATGTAAAACATTTTTAATGTTTCAAGGTGGGTGACATGTTTGTAGCTATAAGTTAATTTTTGGTTCCGTAATTGTGTGGCATATGTTTCGTTACTGTTTTTATTTGTTGGCTCACATATGTGGTGAACAAATATTTTTTTCCCTTTGTAAACGCCTTTTTTTCTAGATTATGCCTTTAACAAACAAGTAGTTCATTTACTGGAAGCTTTTGGATTATTTTCTGTCAAGTATAGAGTTCTCGTATTACTTACAACTAATCCCAACCTGGTTTGGGAATAATAAACGTTTGCTATACTATCTAGGTTTAATTAAATATAAGTTGATACTATCATTCTTGCTGTTATCCGAGTGATTCAAACTGTTCATAAAAATAATATTTTTTTCTAACAATAATTAGCATTACTGACAACTCGAATTTTATTAAAATTTGGTTACTCTGATGATGTATACTGCATTTCTGTCAATATTATTATACATATTAAAATAGCATATTCTAATAGGCAATTCAAATAGTACTTTTCATTATAATGCATGTGATGAAATATGGTTTTAAAAATGACGAGCACAGGTTCAGGTGACGAAAATCCCTTTGTTAATTGCTAAGGGTAAAGTATTTAAATTGAAGTAAATTTATTATATTGAAATTTTATTATTGCGTAAATTCTCAAAATTATCATACTTTATGAAAAAGATTTGAAGTTAAGAAAACGCTGCAATGAGCTTTTGAATTTATATTAAAACATATGTAAGGTTGACAACCTGAAAAATTTAAGTACTTCGCAATTTATATTTCCTGTATAATATCATAAGTAAAAAAATATATGTATTTAATGTTTTGTTTTAATTTTGAAAAAAAAAAATTCTCTCTTATAAATATTATGTTACAGAATTTATATATGCTTCAAATTATAAAATAATTTTTCTGTAATTAGAACTTACACCACATATTATTTTCAAAAATTTAACTTCTAATTTTATGATTAACATTTCTAGAAATCAAAATCAATAAATAAAAAATATTGAATCCTACTATAAGCAGTCATGTTCACGTAAAATAAAAAAAGAGTTATTATTTTTGGAACATCTATATGCTATCCACACAAAGCCTAAGACGCTAGTACTTTGATTTGGTGAGTTTAGTTGGATGAAAGAAAAATTTCAAATTAAGTCACTTGATTTTTGTGGGAAACAGGAAACATTGTAAGTGGTAGATATCTGCGCAAACCACCTGTCTTTATCATATAATATATTTTAAGTGCCAAAAATTAATAATGTTTATCATTATTGTAATACAGTTCGTAAATGAAGTCTTGTACAACATATTTACAACATGATATGAAGACTCTGACAATTATTTTCTTTTACACCTGAAGTAACCTTTAGAAACCAGAGTACGTCACCACGATTGCATTTAAATATCATTTGCAGCTAAGTACATTATTGTTCAATATCACTTGGCTACAATTAACATCGAATTTGAATAATGTCTACAAAATTGTTCACCAAATGTTCGACATTATATGTAAAATAAAATTTTAACCAGATAAAATACTGGATGAAATTTTAACCTGATTCTTTAACAATATCAATAAGATTATTCAAGATTCTTTATTTACGTTCTCGGATCTCCCTTTTGCTTCTCACTTCTAGAGCGAGTGATGTCTTTCTTTCTCTATTATATTATTATTTTTGTAGCAATGATCGACAATGAGTAAGCTCTAAGAAAAAACTCTCTGTCCCCAAATGATGTTATTGAAGCAACGGAAAATAGTAGGAACTTTTAATCATTCCAGTATCAATTTTTGATTTAATACTAGGTGTATCAATGAAATCTTTAAAGTTGTCTGCATGTAATACTCAAGTGATAAGTATGCCCTAGAAAGTCAACAGATATGCAAATTTTATTGAAAACAAAAATCTTTGTACTAAAAAATTCAAAAACAGTGGAAAATAAAAATTGGTTATGATAAATTGTTTGTCCAGTTAATACAAAGGAAATAAATTATTAGTAACATTCTTTGGGATATGATGTGATTTATGTCTTATTTATTCTAAGAGTTTTGTATACCCCTTTTGAATTAAAGGAAAGATTGATTAGAATTTTTAATTTAAAACAGATTACAAAATCAATTTCGAGTTATAAGATGCCGAATTCTCTAACATGAATTCCGAAAAAAATCAGTATCATTGCCTGAACCATTCTAGGTTTGCAGAGAGAAAAAAAAAAGAAGTTATAGTTTAATCAAGTTGGGGTCATTAACCTAGAAACATCTAGCGTGTGATTGTCTAAACTAGTAATACAAAATAATGAATTCCATTCAATAAATATAACAAATTTCGTTTAAATTTCTTTGAAGAGAATTTAATTTACAGACAGCTAAAGGGATTATAAGACGAATGGATTTTAATTTTAAATTCAGAATGAAAGTGAGAAGTATGCCTGTTTTTTTTTCTAGTTAGCACATGCAATTCAGGTTACGAATAAAAATAAATTTTATGTCCTAATTTTTTTAGAATTATTCCATTCTTTCATAAAAAAAAGCTTTTGTTTCTCCTTTAAAGAAAACAACTCATGACAGTTAAAGAACAGACAAAATCAATTAAAAACTAAAAAGAAAATCAAAAAACCTTTTGAAGAAAAGTACATAAATGCAGAAATATTTATTATTCATTTTCAAACATTATGAGTGTTTCATCACTAAATATTATAAACCATATTTGATATATTTATAATAATAATTTATATCATCCGAATCTAATTTGTATGAATTTTTGTAAGATCTTGAAAATTTATAAATTGATCAAAGTAAACATACCAATTTTTGCTATGAAACATTTTCTGTGGTTGGAACTAGTGTAATATATACTACACTCATTATGTATTTGTCATTTGTGAGAAATACTGTTTATTTCTTTCTTTTCATTATTATTGGTATCTATAACAACATGAAATTTTCTTAATTTTTCAAATAATTATTAAAAATAATAACTAAAAATCGTTACAAATTTCTTCTTTTTCCTCAATTTACCGAAAAAAATCATTATCCCTTAATTACTCCAAAAACGAAATCAGATATTCATTGCCAGAGAACTTTGGAATCAAAAATGGTCGGATGGAGATTTGATATTTGTACAGTATTAATATATGTTAAGAATTGCTTAGCGACTATTTTTGTAAGTTTTTTTTTATAAAATGTCACAAAAATACTTTACTTTCATTAACTTAGGAGCTTCAGGATTACGGTCCCGCTATATGAAAAAATAGTATTGTGAAATGGCAGATACGTTTTCTTATTCTAAGGCATAAATTCGGAAAATTCTTATTGATTTTCTTCCTCTCTCACTTCGATTATCTTTAATAAAAATTTATATACCCTGTTAAACGTTTTATTATCTCATATAAATTGCAGAAATGTGCAAAAAATAACTGAACAAATATGAAAATTTTATACAATTTTAAGAGGGAGAGAAGTTACTAGTGTAACAAATAAAAGAATCTCCCTTTCATTGAAACAATAATACTAAATCTTAACTTATTATAGTATTTACAACAATCACATTTTATGGAATTTTCGGATATTCTTAGTAGGAAATATTTTTATTACAAAGCATTATTTAATAAATCTGTATTAATACTTTAATGAATTAATTGTAACAATATTTATTCATTCTATTTCAAAATATTAAATGTTTATAATTAACCAAAATATAGGGCCTAATCTCATAAAAAATTATTTTTCTTGTATTTCTTAAATTAGTCTGTAAATGCTTCAATTATACATTTATTTTCAACGATGTTATCATTAACTATGTGTTGAAAAACTGTAGTATATTTACCTTTTAACCATGAAATTATGAACTCCAATAATAATTACTTAATATAATAATTACTTTAAATTAGAACAATTTGATAGAACAAACGAGAAAACTATTTTTTAAGTAAAATATTCACTTTACCTGAGCTAATTACTTCTTCCTGATTGGTATTTAATTTTCCTTTTTTAAAATTCCTTTGATACAAACTATTGACTCCCTAATTGATAAAGTGATGCAAAAAAAAAATTATTTTAATGAAAAAAAGGAAAGTTCCATTATTTTGAATTAAATTGCATGTAACAAGGAAAAATAATTCCACGTTTATTGCAACATATATTATATTCAGAATCCTTCATTTTTAATTTGTAAATCAATCAGTGGTATCAAAACGCTTGAGTATTTTATTATTTCAGCTTTTTTCCTCTCGTTAAAAGTGTTTGAGGAATAAAAATTTTGAAGGTATAGAAGTAGAATAAAAAAGTTAAAAAACCAATTATAATGTCACTTTTTAATCTGATTTTTTACGTAAAAATTCTTAACATCTTTTCAACCCGAATTGTAAACATTTAAAAAATGCATTTGACTTTTGAAAAAAGCTATTGTAACATTTGATGATGATATTATTCTTTATTGATATTATGTTCCAGAAATTTCCTTGCCGTTGGTAATGAAGCATTTTTCTTAAAAGTTAAGGGAGGATTATGAAAAAATTATATAATTTAAACAATGTACTTTACCAGGCAATAAAATTTTATGCTTAGATTCAATAAGAATATGTTTAATATGTATATGCAATCCTTTCATATAATGCTTACGCAAGATAATTTTCATTAGATTGAGTAGACATGTTTCATTTGTGGTAACAACAAAAATGTAGTATCATTGGTTGCTTTCTTCTGTTATAAATAATATAAAGAAACTGTATTTTATTCATATTGGGTTAATTTAATTTCAGTGACGCAATGCATTACTGGAGACGAAGGCCATAATTTTGAATCACTGTCAACCGTTCTCAATCCCATAACACATGCGCAGCGACCCATAACCACTTTGACAATTACTTGAACTTATCATACACAAAACTTTCCACTTTTTCCATAATTCATCGTGACGAAACCAAGTTTTGAATCCACTAACTACTAGCTATTCATTTATCAGAACGACTATCGCATTGTGTTGTCTGTAAAGCATCATATGCGAAAATAACATAAACACTACATTTCCCAAGGACCATAACAATTTATCTTTTACATAACGAGTATTTCTGATTTTTCCCTGAAGAACTACATAATTTTATTACATTTAGGACGTAGAATTTAACACGATTTTAACTTCAACTAATACTTTGTTAAACTTTGTAATTTTTTTTCCACTAATACTGTTTCTGATGTTATTTGAAAAGAAATTTTCTCTTAATAAGTGAAGCATGACTTATGTAAGCTAAATAGGAGTGACGCCTAATGAATAAAATTGAGAAAATGCATAAGCTGTAAAGCTTTTAATACCGAGTTTGGAAGTCTAATGAGTGGTAAAATTAGTAAGGTGAAGTTCTTAAGTGAAATATTCATATTATAGATCTAGATAGATTCATATTATTCATAATATAGATCTGCGTTGAGTAGTAAGTCACAGAAGTGAGTTTGGATCAAAAGGGTTGAGAACTTGAATCCTTATATTTCGGTTGCTATAGTAATTAAACATGAAATTAAGCTTGTATAGCGATTATCTACCATAAATAAAGTAAGTTACAGCAGAAAATATTAATTTGTTGATTTAAATAAAATATAATTATTAGTAATCATCAATGACTTTTTCCTCATTTGATTGTGTAACTTTGTGATTCTCTAAACAGACGTAGTTATGGCAGAAAAAAAAAGTTATAATGTGATATTATAAATTGCGTGACAGTCCAAAAATTACTTATAAAATTTATTCTTATGAAAGTTAATTGTTCAGCTTTAAATATTTTTGGAGCAGAAATATAAGCTTTGTAAATTTATTTAAAAATATTTTTTTTGTTTGTATTTCTTTTCAATCGTTAAATTTAAAATTTCTAAGTACTTTCAAGCTTAGAAATATAAATACACTTTAGAAAATAAAGAAAAAAGAGTTTAAATTAAAATTATATTATTTCAATATATAATATAATGCCAGAAGAGTTTTATCTAATAGCATTTAGAAATTGTACATAATTCTCAATTTTGACTGAAGGCTTAACAAGAACTTTCAACGAAATACTTATCATTTATATAAATCCAGTCATCTTCGAAATTAATATACTTAACATTGAAAATTGACAATGAGAACAAAACTTTAGATATAATCATAAATGACATTTCAATGAAGTTTTAACTTTCACGTTAAGAAAGATTTTACTATATTTTATCTAAAAATTGTAAGGTTATTACAAAAAGTACATAAAGTTTGTAACATGGTCAGAATGTACAGCAAAAATGGTCTGTTTTTAACAAAAAATATTAATACTTTCGCTAAGTAAATCTAAACAGAAAAAAATTAGATTAATAAAATTAAATAAGTTGTTTTTAATTATTTATTCTACCTGTTTGATCGTAATAGCGTAGAAGTTTTGGCAATTAAATAACTCGACTGACGCTGTAAAACATTTTATTTTGAATTCATACATATTTATTGTAACCTTCAATATACACTCCTCCTTCCCACAAACCACCATGTGAATCTTCCATTGTTCGAAACAGCTCTATGAGGACACACGTTGCTTCTCTTCACAGCTTCAACTAATTCAAATCTTGTTCCTCTTAATGCAGATTTCACCTTGGGAAACAGTTACAAGTCGCTTGGCTCAAGATCCGGTGAATAAGTTGGATGATCTAATACTGGGATGATGTACTTGGGTAGAAACCTCTTGAATCACAATGCGGAATGACTTCTTCTACCACAATACAGGCCAAATTTCCCAATTATTTCACGGGATTCAGCAAGAACGTAAAGGTTGTAATTTCGATTTATAGTTTGACCAGGAATCCAGTGAAGGAACATAATCCCATGAATGACATTGATTTGAATTTTCATTTATTCATTCGAGCTTTTTTGGCTCTCAGTAAAGATCGGCTTTTCAAATACAGGAATTGGCATTTCCTTTCAGGATCATAAGTATAACTGCACAAATCATCACAAATTATAATCCTTTCCTATAAGTGTGGGGCATTTACAATGACATTTGAAGTGTCAGAACCAACGTTTTTGCGAGCTTCTTGTGGTTCAAATGTGAGAATTTCATCTACCATTTTGGTACTTGTTGTTTGCCTGTAAGAATTATTATGTAAAATTTGATGCACGGATTATTTGTTAATCCCTATAATCTCAGCAATTAAAGGAATACTTAACCGACGATCAGATCGAAACACATTGCTGATTTTTTCGATAGTGTTATCCGTTTTTGACGTAGACGGGCGATTCGAATATCAATCACCTTCAACATTTTCTCAACCGTCTGGAAAACACTTACACCAAGAAAAAAACCGTTCATGTGATAAATATTCATTACCATGCACATGTTTTAATAAATTATAATTTTATTAGTAGTTTTTCTAAGTTCTATGTGAAATTTCGTTGTTGTTGGTCATTTGCGTACTTCTGTTTAGCGTCAGTCTTATCATTTAATAGCCACATCTCACTCTATGAGAAATGTTATATAATTTTCATTTTTAAATTCACATAAACATATATGAATACTAACAAGCACTCGATTTTAATGCATAGTCTAGGTGGTAATGACACCTTTTCTTACTTCACCAATTGTCACTTAATTGATAAAAGTCAAAACAAATTATTTGTATGTATTTTGCTTCTATTTTTGCTACTCCAAAGAATTACCTTTTCATTAACTCTAATGATGGACAGTGAAATGTTTACTCCTGTCAAATTACGAAACTTCTTATTAAATGTACCAAACTATTGTTCTGGAATAATGCATATTGTCTTACCTAAAATTATGGTTTTTTTTACTACTTCTTATTTCTACCTATAACATTTGCAGTTGAAATTATGTCTCTGATATAAAATACCTATGTTTGCTCATGTTAAGCAAGCCCTTTTATTAAACAATATGTATGCCAATGCTGGTGTACCCTAGTAACTCGTAATAGTGAGGTTAAATAATTACTAAATTGTGAGTTAAGGGTTCCGCTACTAACAGTATTGACATAAAGTGAGCAGGAAAATGAAAATTCTAATGTCGATATGAATTTTCTGAACTATATTTACACTTTTTCGAAATTATATTTAATTATTACGGACATCACTTACTTTTAGAAACAAACCTTTATAACTCTTAATAAAAATAATGGATTTAAAAATGAACAATGATTTCCATTCAGGAGAAATTAACCATTAATTATAACAAATGTGAAAAGGATATAATTTGTTAAATAACCGAGAATAAATGTTATTTTTCATCTACTAATCAGATGGACTTAAATAGTTTTAGAAAATTTAAAGTAATCGTTATTTTATATGTTTACGAGTTGTGTCTATTAAATAGTAAGACTGACGCTGTAAAACATTTTATTTTGACATCATACATATTTACTTATAATCTTCTTCAATATACATCCCTTCTCTACCACTACAATGCTCCATGCGAATCTTTCATTGTTTGAAACGTTGCTGGAAGTCTTCTGTCAGCTCTTTCAGGACGCGTGCTACTTTCTCTTTAACAACTCCAACGGAATCAAACGCTGTTCCTTTTAATGCAGATTTCCCCTAAGGAAATATATAGAAATCGCATGACTCAAGATCTGGCGAATAATGCGGATGGTCTAACATTAAGATGCTGTACTTGGCAAGAAACCTTTTGAAAAACAATAAGGAATGACTTGTCCTTCCACACACACAGTTCGGTTATTCTTTTTCCCCTTGTACTTTCACGTAATTCAGTTTGAATGTAGTACTATTGATTAATAGTTTGATATTTAGGATCCCAATGAAAGTACACAATCCCATGAATATCGAATAAAAAAAAAACTATCATCATTACTTTGAATTTTGATTTCCTTTTTCGAGTTTTCTTGTCTCTCTGTAACGATGGTCTCTTGCAGCGCATAGATTGAGGTTTCGTTTCATGATCTTAAGTAAAAACCACGATTTGTCACAAATTATTATCCTTTTAAATAAATTTGCACCATTTTCAAAAGCATTTAAAGTGTCAATACAAACATTTTTGCGAGCTTCTTGTTTTTCAAATGTGAGAATTTTAGGCACCAATTTAGAACGCACTTTTTGAAAGTTACAAATGTTATGTAAAATTTGCCGTACGGATTCTTTGTCAATTCCTACAACCTCAGTAATCACAGAAATACTTAACTGATGGTCAGATCTAACGAGAATGTCGATTTTTTCAACATTGCCATCCGTTTTGGACATGGATGGGCGACCCAGATGAGAATTCTCTTCTTCAGCCATCTTGAAAACTCTTAAACCACTCATGAACGCATGTACATGCTTGACATTAATTGCCATACACATGAGTTAATAAATTACTAGCATCAGTAAGTAATATATTATAAGCATCAGCCTTTTCAAGTTTCAAGTGAAATTTTACAACAGTTCGTTGCTGCTTTGTTAACATTTATCATTTTTCTAGCGAAATAAAAAAAATGACTCTAATGCGACTGAAGACAACGGCTATATGGATTTATTTACAGAACAAATTCGTCACTGTATTCTAAAGAAAAAACATCACGTTAAACAGTTGTCTTTCGATCGTGATTGGCGCGGGCGTACTTCTTTAGCAACGCCAGTCTCTTTATTTACTATCCACTCCTCGCATATTACTTTTGAATTTTTGTTAAATATGTATTAGAACGAAAAATTAAGCAGGATACCTTTAATTATATTAGGCTTTAAAAATGGTAATTAAAAATACTGTGCGATACAAAATTACAATAAGTTCGTGTACTTAAATCTATATTTTTAAAACAGCAGAATATTTTGTTTTCCCTATGGCCGTTACCTGTCTTGAGATCTTGTACCTCACTAACATGTTTCTCATTAAAAGGCTTAAATAAATACTTTTAATCAAGATGCATAGTATTTTTCCTTTTAATGTTTTGAAAAACACTGCTAGGAACCAACACATTTATATTCCTTCTCCTTTGGAGCCACAGTGTCTAAACAACTCTACTCTTAGCTAAAAACAACAACAGTATCTTTAAATCCCTGTAGATCAGTTCCTTAATAAGGCTGGGAATAACTATTCTATGATGCGCTTGAAGCATGGCTACATTGTAATTCAACACTTTTTTCCTATTTTGCTTGGCAGTACACTTTGAATAGAAATGGTAAAAAGAAAAATCTATTAGGAGTATTTTTAGAAAGCTTAGAGAACAATCTTGTGAAGTCTTTTCGTTGTCTTAACGATGATACAATTCCGGCCGCAGTCCATTCTGTTTGTTTCTTCCCATGGGAAATGAAATGACCTTTGGTGTTTTATGATCACCGTCGTTACAGAATCCCATTTTGTGAGGTAAAGACTCGATTTTCTTGAATGTAAGGAAAAGTACTATGTCTTGAGAGTCCACAGTTCACTTTTTATCTGGTTAAGTGAATAAATATATTATTTAACTTTAAACAGTTGATAGAATTTCCTTAAAAATATTTCTAGTTTTTGTATAAAAATGGGTAAAATGTTCTTTTTTTCCCTTGGAATAATAATGCTATTCTCTCTTTTTCTTCTTCCCTTTAGAATTAAAAAGAAGCTCTAAGCAGAAGAAACAGAGAGAGAGAGAGAGAGAGAGAGAAAGAAAGAAAGATGGAAAGAAAAAAGTCTGAAACTAATTTCTATATTTTTTTTCTTTCGTATGAGTAAAAATATGATGAACAAGTAAAACAATCAATTAAATGTTACAGTCTATTCGTAAGGATATCTAATAATTATACAAACAACTTTAATGAGAAAACTTGGACCTTTTTAACTTTTGAATATTAAATAGCTTTTGACCTTTTAATATCTATTTTTAAGAGACAACTATCAATTTCTGAATGCAACTTATACATAAAACTTTACTGTAAGACAATAGAAAAATTTAAAATTTAGAATTCTGCTTCCAATCCTAAGCATATTTAAATAATAGGCCACATATCTTAAAGCAATCTTTTTGTGGATCAATGTTTAATTGACAATTGCTTAAAATAAACATCAAATATAGGGAACTGTTGTAGATCGGGGAATAATTGAATTAAAATATCAGGCTGTGAAAGAATGAGGATTTTTAGAAACTGAGATACTGGACAAAATAGTGCTATCATTACCTGACTAAATCTCTAAGTCCAGTGAGTTTGGTATGCAGCAAAAAATGTGTGATAAATCTTATTTTTATTTGCATATAAATAAGATACAAATCAGAAACATTTCAAACGCGTATTATTTATTATAATATAAAAAAAAATATTTTATTTGAACTAAGTCCACCGATTATATTTGAGTTGCATTTACCCATTGTTGGAATGTAGCATGTATATACTCCCCAATTCCAAATTTGGAATATTATTCCTTAACATTAAATTATTGTTTTTTAAATTGAGTAAAAAAGTCGTTTAGCACATTTGCGGAAATTTTTTCTTGAAATGTATATATATATATGTGTGTGTGTGTATTTAGTTTTTGAAAATAATTGGCAACAATTATTATCTTTAAGCGAAGAGTAGATTTTTTTTCCTATTAGACGTTGAAAAGGGAGATCGAAAATAAACATCATTTGTATCTTAGAATTGTCCATATGAGTTTTTTTAAAGTTTCTTTTATTCTATTCAAAGTCCTAATGTTTTTCTAAAGATATAATTTCTACATCAGTCAAAAGTTAATGAAGGATGGCATCGTTATAGTGCACATTGTTGAAATAATACAATCTTTTCTTTTGTTGATGAAGAGGAAGGTATTAAAAGCCTAAAAAAATTTTAGACCATCCTTCTAAATTTTGACTTGAGTTAAAGAAATGGCTATTTTAAAAACAAACCATTAAATGTGTAGGTTATATCATATAAAAGTATTCTGCTGTTACTGCTCAGCCATTGCCAGCAAACACTACAGCTATTCAAAATTTCCCACCAATTGGTTTGAAGAAATTTCATAGTTTTATGAGACTTATTAGGTATTTGAGAAATCTAATACCTTATTAATCTTCCATTGTCAAGCCATTCAGTGGCTTATTGAGGAAGTCTGACTATTTTACCTTTGGAAACCAGGAGAAAATGATTTTTTTGAGCTGAAAACCTACTTTCTAAGTTTCCATTTCCAAACGAATCGTGAAATTGAGTTGCATACAGATTCAAGCAAGCATGGGTATGTAGGAATTTGACTTCAATAAGCAGAAAATGGATTTTATAGAATTACGTGAGTAAAAAACCCAATTCATACGAGAAACGTATTATTACCAATTACTGAAATTTTGAAAAAAATTCAAAAATAATTTTTTAATGAAAAGTTTAAGATTGCCACAGACATTTCCCCCTACCAAAAGACAATTATTAAAATATATTTAACTACTCATGTTGCTAGATGACCCTTATCCCTCCAAAAATTTAACTACAAAATAATTCATCATTCAGCAAAATGAATACAGTATAATGAGGCAATAAGGAGGAATTTAGAATCCAGTATTAACTCTGGTAGAACAAAGTTTGATCACTAAAATTTAAAAAGCCTAATCATCAGATGATAATGTTGTGACCTGAAAACAATAAGTAGAAGGAGGGAAATCATGATAATTATTTTGTTCTTTAAAAAGTATTATAACACTTAATAAAAGTAGAAGTGAAGTTCTAAAGAATATACAAAGTAGAATTATCAAAATAACTCAGTAGAAATATCATTTTGCATCTATAAAGGCAGAAGGTATTGTTTAGCAAAAATTATATTACCAAATAAACATTAGCTGATGCAAAATGCAATTACCTACTCTATACTGCGTATTTTTTAAATAGAGGAAAAATAGACAATAATGAAGTTTTCTAAATTCATTATAAAAAAGAAAAGTGTATCTCACAGCACAATTCACATAAACTTCATGTTACTTCTACCGGACACTATTAAACGCTGTCAATATAATTATATTGTACTCGATTATTTTACGAAAGTTATATAACTATTCTGTCAGATCTATGTATTCAAGATCGTTATATAAACTTATCAAAGAGCAGGAAACAATTTTTGGCAATCTATAGCGTATCAACAATTTTCCCAAATTTATTTTATTCAATAGCAGTGTCCAAATTTATAGAACTCTTTCACGGGTGCAAGTTTTGGAAAAAATAATTTTTTTTCTCATACGACATGATACATGGTTTCACGAAACAACTATTTGCGGGGTTAAAACTTATCAGTTAGTATTATCAAAGAGATTTAATGGGATAAAGGTTTGAAATATTAAGTTATGATTATATTTTGAGGAATCATTTATGAGTAGCACAAATTTAAGTAAGTCAGAAAGGAAAAAAAAAAAAAAAACACTGAAGATAGAATTAAAAAAAATATTTTCTAAATGTTCAAATGATGAAAAAGTCCAACGATTATTAATTTTTTCCGCCCATCATATTCAGTATGTCTTCATCAAAACAAAATGATACTACAAATAAATGAAAATCTGCGAACCAACATCGAAATTTTCACAAAACGTGGGAAATGATTTCTTGCTGTGTGTATGTGAAATAAATCGTAGAATAATCTGCCTGATATATGTGTTATTGATGTACCAAAACCTTTCTACATTAGTCGTCATTATGAACAAATAAGTAATATACGGTAATTACGAGGTATTAATAGACAAGAAAAATTCAAAATGCTTAATCTGGGACTTAAAGAACAACAATTAATGTGTTCTAAAATAAAGAAATTGAATAGGCACTGTACGCAAGTTACGTTTTGATAGCGAAACACACGAAAACTCTATTTAAGATACATTTATAAGGGAATGTCTAATTTCAGCTGCAGAAGTTATCTAATCAGTAAATATAAAGTATTTTCAGAAAATCACCTTAACTTGTAATACAGATGTGGAAAAATTTCTGATGGGTCAGATAATAGCAAAATCATCTACTTTCGAAGATTTTTCCTTTGTCATGAGAGTACATATATTGGGAGTGTTGCTCAATGAGTGAATTTCATAACACTTTTGAAGAAATGACAGAATCAGTACTGATGTCAGACACTTGCACAGGACAATATGCGTTTAGTTGTGTTTTAGACGTTCTGCAAAATTACATTCTAACTCTGTCAAAATTAATTTCTGTAGCTACAGATGGAGCTTCTTCAATTATTGGGAAAAAACAGTGGTATCGATGCATTACAGGAAAAAAAGATAAATAATTAAAAAAAATTAAAAGAAAATGAAATTCATGATGGATCTGAGATTCATCATTTATGCTACATTATACGTCAGGAAATATTATGAAAGAATACGAATAATGTCGAACACGCGTTTACACCTATAAAAATCATTAATTTCAAAACAATCTCGAGGTTCCAATCACTGGCAGTGCTCTGTATTCTTTAATGAATCTGACACTGATTATTCCGGTCTGCCACACTATATACCGAGGTATGTTGACTATCCTGTTCTAAGGTTCTTAAACAATTCTGGTATTTGAAGGATGAAATATGTCAGTTCCTAATCGATGAAAGTTGACACACAAGCCTGTTGTTTTTGACGCAACATGTTTTAGAAGATTTATCCATCGTGTGGTTGATGTATTAAAACCATTTAATAATTTAAGTTATAACTGAAAGGGAAAGATCATTGCATTAAAGATCTGCGATCAAGTTAAAGCATCGAAAATAAATCTACTTGAATGGGAAAAACATTTAAAATATGAATACTTTAACGCAATTTTTCATATGCAGAATGAACTCAAAAGAAAAAAAAAAACTGTAGGTGAAACCACATTGCTTAAGAAGCAAGCTAGCAAATAAGAGTTCTACATTTTATGTATAAATGAATTTCAAGAAAAATTTGCAAATTTTAAACTACTACACATATTCTTTTCTCTTCAATTTATTCAATAGAAATAGAATCAATGCATAATGGGACGCAAATTGATTTTTGGTAGTTTATTAACGTAGCAATGAGAAGCTATACGAGGGCTACTGGCAACGTTTACCTCGTAAATTTAAACTTCGGTCAAGTGATGAGGACGACATCTGAGTTGATCCCTCTGTCTGAAACTTCCACAACACGCCAGTGTGAGGACTTTGGGCCTCGACAAGATTTAATGAGCATTAATCTCGCTACACGAGGAGGGGGTCAAAGATGGTATGAGGGGCAAACCCCACTACTGGAAGAAAACGACGCCAGTTGAGAGTCTATGACCATGCCCACTGTGCCCATCGAGATACAAATGGGGGCAATTGAAGTACAGTATAATTAAGAATAATAGGTACAACTCAGTGAAGCTGGAACACCAAAATTTACAAATATTTACAGCTATGTTTGAAAACTCTCAAGAACTTGCATATGAGATAGTTTCTATGTTTAAAAGTGCTTAATCGTGAGCAGTGATTTTAATTTATGAAAAATATACTTCTTCAATTAGATCTAGAATTTTTAACAATCACTTTTAATTAGTTTTGAAAGCAATCACTGAAAACAAAATTTCTCCCAAAGTAAAAAAGTAAATAGCAGAGATAGGATGTCACACGCATGTGTCAGAAAAAAAAATCCTCTTTGTTCTAGATTGTTTTTTCAACACTTGCTTTATGAATCAAAATGTTTTTCTATGAAAAATATTTCATAGTTAGTTTCTTTCTTCCGGTCCACATAAACTAAAACCTTTTAATCCTCCCATGTGGGCTAAAGCTTACACTCTAGCTTTGAGTGATATTTGATATTTTGGAGCAATCGTCTGGTGAGATACTTCATTTTTTTACTGTATTTTATCGCAATCAGACCAAATAGCTTTATGTAAAGGAGTACGATACTTTCTTTCCTAAATTCTACATGAAATTTGAGAATTCTTATTATGACTGGTATGGAAGATAATGGGATAATTCCAACATAAAAATTCTTTACGCATGAAATAATTTTTAGCTGTGAAACTTGTAGTTCTAATTTGAGTACAATTGCTTGAAGAACATAGTACTCTACCTTTTAAACACTCTATAAAAAATACAGAATGAGTTTCGCTAATTTTATATCTTAATTATTACAGTTTTAACATTTCTAATGCGGTTGACATGTCGTGCAAAAAGTGATAACTGAAGTGCGAAATTGTTAACTATTTTTAGTTTTTTCTGACCACTCGGAGCTTTGTAATTTTTCCTTCTCAATTAAAATATAAATTAATCGAATGTAAGTATTTGTAGCTCTTTTATCTTCTGTTTTTAATGTCTAACGACTTGTTTCGGTACGTTTGCTAACAAACGCAAGTTAGATGCATTCGCAATTCCAATTTCTTTTTGATTCATGAACTTGGTAATAAGGAATCGATGAAGTATTCTCATTTTATCATAACGTTGGACGATTTCTACTGTATAGAAGTTTTATGAGAAAATAATAGCAGGTGGAGCTTCATCAAGGAAATTACACAAATACTTGAATTTTTTTGGTATTAGATTATTTAATATGAGCATGAAAATTACTGAAGAACAAGTTTTAGAATGATAACCATTCAGATTATTTATCATATCAAATCGGAATTATCGTTAATTTAATTTCATTATCGATTCTAACAGAATAATCGAAGGTTTGATAGTTCATAATTAAATTAGAATTTTCTTAACTTTAGAGGTAATTTTATCATTTAATTGATATTTGTATTTACAATATATAATATTTATTTTTGCATTTATATTAAAAACGTGGTATAACCTAAAGTATAAAGTATTTATATGTAACATTTGAATTTCTACGTGAAAAAATAAATACTAAACAATTTCGGAAAACTGAATAGTAGAATTCTTTCTTCAACAAGTTTACTAACAAAAATGAAAACAAAAAATATATATTGTTGTATCAAATGGATATTAAAAAAAGGTAAGTGATCCAATCTAAAAAAGACCGCTTTGAAACTTTGTAATTTAAGTAGTCATAACTTTTATTATTTATATTATTCTTTACACAGTATTATTTATTTGAGGATTTAAAAAAACTATCATTACATTCGGAAGTTTTTTGCAAAACCATTATCTTAGGAAAAGTAGCAATTGTTCAAGAAATATTAAAGTAAGTATTTTAATAAAGTGTTTGAAAGCTTGTGATTTATTATTATTATTAATAATATATATATATATATATATATATATATATATATATATATATATATATATATATATATATATATATATATATATATATATATATATACATAAGGTCACACTGTACTTTCACAGTGACATAAATATCGATTTATTTTGCATTTTTTGGTGGCCCATATGTATTGTAATATTGGAAGATTTAGACCCTAAATTTTAGAACAGATATCCAATTAGTTTCTTAAAGATATTAGAAGTTTTAAGATTTGATAGATGAGAAGGCGTGGTTAGTTTCGGTTTCATTTTGAAGCATTTTTTCATCCTAACACATAATTAATTAAATTTGTTTTTGAATAAATCAATTCCTTTAATGAAAGGATAATTAACTTGAACTTTCAATTCTAATATAAGTTCTGTATATTTATATTCTACATTCTTTTCTTAAGTTCTCATTATTACTAAATTTATATTTATAAAAAATAACTTTATCTAAGATCAATATTTGTTTTCAACTTTGGAATAGGCTGTGTTATTGGCCAGATGAATGGCGTTATGATAATCTATGATGTAAAGTTAAAGTGGTGTGAAAAATGACAGATATCTGAATTTACCCTTGATAAAGACAGTGATGAATTCGATATTTGGTATGAAGTTCATCAAGATGTTTGCAGTGAAACACAAGTCGAGTCAACCGGTTTCATAAATGTAAGTAAGGTATGAAACTGCAGTAGAGCAACATAAAATGCGAATTGTACTTTAGTTACCTATTGATTCTTCAAATTAGCTATGACTCGGAAAGAATTAGGTTCTCAAAAAAACGCGGATAAAAACTTCAATCACTGACGAATAACTGTCCAAAATCTTGCCTATTTACCAGTGACATCAATTGAACTATCGAGTACGTATGTCAGAGAATCGATTCAAATTTCAATAAAGCTTTATACTGAATGATTCAGAACAAATTCTAAAAAAAAATAATAATAATGCTTCTGAGAATTGTCTGTTGATTGCGGTGTCGAATGGAATGTCTGAGGGTAATGATGGAATGTTAAGAACTGTAGCACAACATTTTGGATTGCTAATTTTTCTGTAACAATACATAACAAAAACAGTTAAATAATTTCACTGACTGTAGGAGAGCATATTTTAGACATTATCAGTTAATTATAATGTTGCACAAAAAAAGCAAGCTCAAAACAGCGAAAAGATTAGGTGATTTGTTAAAACTAGTTGTTTTTAATTTCATATTGTATTATTATTCTAATTGCATATTGAATCATATTGTATTTCAGATTTTTCTCTATTTATTTGCAAACAGTACCGTTTTTAATATAAATCTTTTATTATTGATGCCTTTTTTCTTGATTTTTTCTTTTAGAATTTGTTCTGTTTGTATTTTAATTCTGGTTCAATTTATGGAAATTCGACATCAATTTATAACTTTTTTCTGTAGGGATTGTTGGCTACTTCTAAAACATTTTTTTAATCAAGTAAAGCCAAATTCAAAATTTCAAAGTTTTATATTTCATTTTCTTTATGATCTTTATTTTTCTAAATTTATTTGTTTTTTGTGCCTTGGTTTGTAAGCTGGCGTTCCCTGTTTGTAAGTTCCTTGATTTAAACTTAATCTTCTGGCCAGTATTATCAGTTTAATATTATTTCGGGTATAGTGATTTATTTCTCATTTGTTTTGTAATGCAGCTTTTTTTTCTTTTGTTCTGAATTTTATGTAGTTAAAGAACTTTATTTTTTTTTTTATATTTTTCAACATTTCAAAAAGTTATTTGTAAGTTGTATTTGTAATATATATATATATATACATATTAAGATTTAATTCTTGCTTTTATACTAATATTAGTTAATTATTTCAAATATTTCTTTACATTTCATTATATTTCTAGTAATAATATGGCTGATTTTACAATGTCTTCAGTTCATTATTTACTCCACTTTCACTGTTCCTTCCAATTAAACACTTAATAGGTGGTAGACTCCTATAAGATAGAACAAGATAAGATAGAACAAGATAAAATATTTTATTAATCACTGAATAATGGATAAGTCAGCTCTATCTTAGAACTTAACTGAATTTCACTCTCTCTCCCCCTCTCACTTTAATTTAAAAGAAAATAAAATGAAAATATAATAAATTCAGAATTTATAAAATCATCTATATGTGTGTGTGTTACATATATTTTGCTTTTTATTTTCCTTTAAAACATTATTCACACTAAAAAGTGTTAGACTTTTGATACATTTTTAATTAATAAACAATAATTATAGCACTTCAAGAAATATTAATTAATTAAACATCTATTTTTGGAATGAAAAGAAATATAAAATTGAAATAGTAAATTCAACAAATTTTATCTTCGCATCTTTCTCATCAAAAAGATACATACATTTTATGCATGGAATATAAACTTCAAAGGCATATCCTCAAGAATCATTATTAGAGCGACCTTCTATAAGCCTTATTAAAATAATTATTACATAGTACAAATAGATTATTCAGTTATAACGAATAATTATGAAGAATAATTACATCCGATTATATCTATCAAACATAACAGGGCATTCGCATGATGAGATTGAGCAGTATTTAGCTCAAAAAGTAAATGTTTGCACTAAAATAGAAATAAAGCAAATTTTTGAATCTTTATACTGTTAAAGAAATCCTTTCTCGGTCAGCAAGTAGAATTCTAGCCTGAAGGAAAAAATAAACAAATAAATTGTGTGAGATGAAGCACAATCTAGATCAAAGTCACACGCTTCTCTCGTTATTTATTTGCTACAAAAGTAGATTTCAAACAATGAGCGAAAAAGATAAAACGAAAATGTTTTTTGTCTCTTTAAAAAAGGAAAATAAATTGACTGTAATTTCACTGATAAAACATTTTTTAGTAAAGTGATCTTCCTTTTACTCAATAAAATCATGTGTAAAGAAAGATTTTGTTTAAATAAAATGTGAAAGAGGGAGATAAAG
The DNA here is from genome assembly GCA_019974015.1 of Nephila pilipes. Taxonomy (NCBI): domain Eukaryota; kingdom Metazoa; phylum Arthropoda; class Arachnida; order Araneae; family Nephilidae; genus Nephila; species Nephila pilipes. The sequence goes on along the minus strand of BMAW01021635.1, from coordinate 87,587 downwards.
TGATATGTAAACCCTTAGCGTGAAAGAAATCCCAAAATTTTTAGAATGATTTTAATCTCCCTTTTCTCTCTCTTTTTAGTTAATGAAGGAATAACATGACTCTCATCTCTTTTTCAAAATGTGTTGAAAGACAACACATTTAGTTTCCACATTTTACATTAGAAGAAGAAATGAGGATTTTTCATTTTCAAAAGTGTTAGAAACTCAAATCAGACTAAGGGGTTTCTTCTTGTGGGACTGATTAGAAGGTAACATAAAAGAGATACCAGTCATTCCACCTTTTTCAAGTATAGCATGTATTTGAAAGTAAATTTCTTTACAAAGTGTAACACCCGAATTGTAACTTAAGTATTACACTTAAATTGCTTTTTTTTCAGAACTAACGTCTGTATTAATTAGAAAAAAAGGGAATGGATAGATAAATTGTGTTCTAACAAGCATTTTTTAAAAAAGACTTTTAAAATACTATCTGATTTGAATCAAAACTAGATTTTACTACTTCATTTTGACGATTCTTTTCTTTTTGCCGCAGTTGTTACTGCATTTTAAATACTGTTACTGAATTCCATTTTAAATAGAACGTTCATTTTGACAAATTGTAACACATTTAAATCATTTCCAATGCAAATAAAGTAAATATAACTCTGAAAACATCATAAACATAATATGACTTTGAAAATAATATTAAAATATTAAATGTTTAAGTCTTCCTGATATCTGAAAAGTTTAAATATATTTAAAAATGAATACGTTCTTAACTGAATACAAATTAATTTAGCATGTGCGACACGCAGACAAAAACCTATATATACAAACTCAGCCGTCATCAAAAGTTCTTTCTGTCAATCCCTTTTTAAATCAGATTAAAATCCCAAAGAAGATCTTCAAAGCAATCATCCGAGTTTCTTATTTGCACACCCATTCAATATTTACAATAATATAATCATATAATTATCATATAATTTATAATAATATTATCATATAATTTATAATAATATTATCATATAATTTATAATAAT
>BMAW01021635.1:31862-86388 GCA_019974015.1 Nephila pilipes | reverse complement strand
AAGGTAAAAAAATTGATGGAGTGATTTCATTTGTTTTTTTAAATGTATAAATCTACCATTAAAGCAAAAACTAATTACATAAAGGAAAATACTTTGTTTAAATTATGCAAATTTATCTTTATATAAATAATGTAAAAATATTAAAAGTAAATGCAAATTTCGGATTTTTCTGGATATCCTCTGATTTATTTCATCAAAATATTCCTTCATTTAATTAAAATTTCATTCAATCAGAAAACTGAAATGGTCAAGATTAAATTTGTAAGGCGCATTGCATAATATTTCCTCCTACGTTTCTAATCCCTAAGCTCATACTATGCATTAGTCTACGCATACTGAATTAAGAATTTCACAGTACAACGCTTTTGACCTTAGCCATATATATCTCTATAAAGGTTTTAGCGCTTATCGAAGTGGCAGTAAACGTCCTTTGAGCTACGCAACTCCTTTTCAGTTCCTTATAAATTGCACACTTCAAACGCAACAGAGCTATTTTAAATCTTAAGGATTTGTTTGCCCGTGAAAGAGAATAGTTCTACTGCAATGGTCTACTAATTTTAGAACATTCGGAACAAGAGTTGCTCTTTCAATCGCTTCAAACTTCTGAAGTAACGTATAATTATTTTCCTTTTCATTTACATCCTCTAAAGATTTGCGAAGAAATTAATACAATACTAGATAAGGAAATTTATGGAAGGAAATGTTCAAATAAATATTTACATTTTGTGTTGGTCTAGAGTAGATTATTTGAAAGGTTTGATATCTAGAAGGATTGCAAGATTTATTTGTTCTTGTATCATGTGTTCTGCGAAATTTTAAAAATGTTTCGAGATAAATTGAAATTGAAGAAATACGAGTGATTTACTGTAATTAAAGAAAGTTATAATGCAGTAATGTCATTCCTAATGATATTTATCATTTGTCCAGAGAAATTGATTATTAAATATATTGATGTTCATAGCACAGAATATTAAATGATTTTAGACAATACATTATTTTTCTGATAAAATATTCTATAAAAATAATATAAAAAAAAATGGTTTTCAAAAGACATTTAAAAAATTTGCATATGTTACATCTGGTCTTTCTTCCTGCATTATAATAGTGAAGCCCAGATTTTTCTTTTCCTTCTGATCCAGGTACATTGATAGTAATATCGCATGTTATCCACATAAAGCTTAATTAAAAATAACACATATTTTATTTAATGTGTTTGAACTAATATTTCATACACAACAAGTATTTGAGAAACATTATCTCATTTTTAATATTATGCATTTTGTAAAAATATAAAAAAGCTATTGAAGTATTCATTTTGTATACCTCAATGTAGCGAGCAATTAATCTGCACCGTTACGAGATATACACCTATTTACAAATTATTTAGATCCTTGTGATGATTTTTATAAATCTAAAAACTTATCAAGGAAGATTATACAAATATTTAATTAATAATGCTTTAAGAATTTCTGAAGTATAGTAAAATAATAATAGTAAATAATAATGATTTTTATAAATCTAAAAACTTATCAAGGAAGATTATACAAATATTTAATTAATAATGCTTTAAGAATTTCTGAAGTATAGTAAAATAATAATAGTATTTTCTCGCACACTTCTTAATTTAATTTTCAAAAAAATTAAGGTCGCATTTAACTGAGGAAATATTGTTTAAAAATTAAACTTGCGTATGAGGATACAACATAATGGTTTTCGCATATAATATATGAACTTTAAGCTGCTTATAGCTATAATACATGTAATAAGCTGGATAAATATCTAAATATGAAAAAAAATGGTTAGAAATATTTTCACATTTTGAAGAATATATACCCGATTAAAATTTAAAATTATTGATTGAAAGGGCATTATGTTGCCCTGGCACAAATGTGGATGTAGAGAGGATATTTTCTCTTAGTTCAAGTTGTTCTGCAGTGAGTGTGCTATGGAAGAAAATGCCAAGAAAATTAATTCAAAAGATAAATATAATAATTTAAGGATTAAAATTTATTTAAATTAAAAAATTTAAAAAATCATGCTTTGTTAATTTAAATTTAAAATGTAATTGAATGGAGAAAGTTCAGTTTCTATTTCACTAATTTAACCATCCTGTATTATAATAAGCCATTCGTACTCTTGCAAAAAAAAAAAAAAAATAGTTGGTCACTAGTCACAGGTCGTGGGTAAACCCTGAGCTTAAATGACAAGAGGGTGGTGCTATTTCTGGACTGTCTGAATCTAGACAAGCTTTCATTGTGCTATACGTTACTTTTTTCAAAACATGCAAATAATCTTATGTTTTCTTGGTCTCGTATTCAATAATGAATGTAGGGTGCAGTTTCCCAGTTAAAATCAAAATAAAATGAAGATGATTTTCTTAAATTTTTTTTTTAAAAATAATAGAATTTTTTTTCTATTGTCTAAAATCAACAAATATTTTTCAACTTTTAACATACCATTTTTTTAAAGCGATATTTTTTTGTTTTTCATTTAATGAAACAATATTATTGAAACTCAATAGATCGGGTGAAAAACAAAAAAGTTCTGATCTAAATTATTTGAAACTGACACGACGTAACAGTCTGTCAAACAAGAATTACTCAAGGCAACAACACCGTTTTTCAATTAATTCAAAGAGACCGATCAGAGTAATAAAAATTTCCAATCCAAAGGGTTATTTTTGACCATCTGCGTCTTACAAGAGAAATATAATTGAAGCATCTTGCTTTATCGAAGATGTTGTGAATGGAAAGTGAAATCTTTTCGCTACTGGTACATGTGCTTAAGTAGATTGCTATAGGAAAAACTTTACACAAAAGAGTAAAACGCTTGGAGGGTTAATTTCGTAGCTAGTTTCAAAACGCTGGTTATTTGCATAACAGTTTATGCATCTGGCAGCACATGTAGTTCTGTCATGAGACTCCCTTGATCCATACTGGTAGCAAATTGGATCCTTTGCACAATAGTTTTTGGTTTGTCCAAATCCCTCACAATTCATACACTGCATGTCGCAAGTAAAAAAATAAATTCTTATTCGTTTAAAGTGAAGGTATAAGTTGGACAAATGCTTTATACTTGGGTAAGATTTAGGATCGATGTTATTACCCAATATGTATCTCGTTTGGTTTTAATTGGAAAGCTAATTTTTAAATTATTTCTGATGAAAATTTCATTCTTCTGAATTAAAGTCTCTTTTAACGATTCGACGTTTCATGATGCATCTACTTCAAACAGTATAAATTGTGGGAATCTTGCCTTAGGCATTCTGATATCATATTTTTTCAGGGTATCGATCTTTCTCAATTCCGATTCCAGCAACTGCTCATTGTTTTCATCACCCAGGTTGATTGCCAAGCCAGAGAGACCAATTTTGTTGATGTAAGTGATTTCCAGCGATAAATTCTAATTAATGAGTTCTGAAGTAACTTTGTTTTTAAGCGAATTAAAATTTTCATCAGCGGGAGAGCGGACAATCACGACCCTTTGAGGTCTAGGTTATTCAAGGGAAAGAGCTGAAGTAGGAGTAGGAGTTGTCAAGATCAGTGAATATGTTGGTTTCATGGAGTTAACCACCATTTTAGAAGCTTTCTTGAGGTTTTGAGTATTAATATGAAGTTGTCTGTTTGTTTCCTGAAGGTTTTGAATATTATTTGTAATTGTTCTATAATATTAGTAGTAAGTACATGAAAGCGAATTTGAGCTTCCAAAAGGCACCCATTCAGTTCCGCATTATTCAGTTCCAGTTCTATAATCCATTTGGAATATTTTTTCAGATTAACTGTGTAGTTATTTTCCTCCTTAGATTGAAAAACACATTTCATGATTACTTTTATCTTAAAATAAAATTTCTTTGAATACCTTGAAAAACGAAGTGATATAATGGAGTATTTCTAATCTGTTAGTTTTAATTTTTTTATCTCTTTAGTTGTACATGAATGTTCGTAAATTAATCAACTTTTCATGCAAAAATTTATATTCCTTAGTTATCGGGTAGACTGTAACAAGATCCAAGAGCTAGATGATTTCAGCACAACTTCTCAGAGGATTTTCCATATCTTAATTTCCCCAAAACATTGACATTTCTGACAGAGTTAAATTTAATTCGTATAAAAAAATAAGATATACTCGTGAAACAATCCAAAAGAAGAATCCAGAAAATGAAAGTGGATGGATATTTTACAGAAAAGAAAAAATTCAGTGCCGGAAAATGTAAAATAGATCCTGGAGCACGAGTACGCAGATACATACTCGTGGCCGAAAACGCCAGCAGAGGCAACAGAGAGAAAAAACAAATTTCATTGGAAGCAGGGGTTCATATTGAAAATTAAAATGGAATTCTGGTTTGAAAAAAAAACTCTAAAGAACATTCTTAATAAGAGAATATGAAAGGTAATAAAAAATAATTATTACTTTATGATCAAAATGAATTGCTTTAAGGTATTGAACTTTTTTAGTATTAATAATCATTTCTGATATTTAACATATTAAAATGATTAATATTTTAAATTCATACAGAACCAGGTAAAAAATTTTTTTAAAAAAAGTAAAGCAACTTTCCTGAGCAAGTTTCATGCAAATGTTATACAGTATTCATGTTATATACATTTTATTATTTCTCCTATTATCTTGGTAGCCACTAAATAAAGAAAACAATTCATTTTTTTTTATTTGCATGAGTAATATTTGCTTATTATTTAGTTCCAAAACAGGTATAACTGAAACGACTGAACGAGTTTTTTCTAGGACCGTGGCCTAAGTCAGATAGGGTTGTTCGTTGGATTAGGGAAAATATATTTTTATCTTTAAAAAAAACTCCTAGAAATATAAAGAGAAATAAGATAAGAAATTCACCTAATTATATTAAAATTATTTTTAAAATGAATTATAGCAATATATTTTTCAAAATTATTAGACCAATAAGACTTTTTGAATGAACATCAAACAATTTTAATTGAACAATTTGTTTGTAAGGGAAGTGGAAGCAGCTTTTAAATAAAATGTTATCAAAAGACGCATAATTATTTTCAAATTACTTATAAATTATTTCTGCATTGAATTTATAGAATGATGAGGAGATATTTATATCTCCTCATTATTCCAAAAGAACAATTACGATTCACATTATTTATAATTCTACCATTATATGCCCACTCAATAGGGGGGAATTAAATATGCTCTTAGTTTAATTTTAATACGATAAATTTTCTGCAGTAAAAATCTTACTAAGTAAATACACGTTTTAAGATATTAAACATTAGTCATTATATTTATAGTTTTATACATTAAATTCAAATATTTTCAAAAGTGATTATATTAATCAGATTATTATAATTTTCTCATATGGCAATATTTCTCACTACAGATGCCTGTCATTATGCTTGTTTCTAAAGCGATCTTCATTATTTTTTTATTTTACCTTTTTATTTACATTAAGTTTTTGTGGTTTAATTTATTATTGTTAATTTTTTGCTACTATCCTAATTATTCGCCATATAAAAATAAAAGTAATTTGCTGTTTCAGCCTTCAGTACTTATAATTGTCCTATCGTCCTTTAAAATTTCGAATAAAATCACATATTATGGTTTTTCATATTTAAAGGATATTTTTGCCTGAATTTAAAATAGTTAGTTTTACTTAACAAATTGTTCATGAGAATATAACAATTTGGTGGTACAATGTTTCTACTCAATACGAAACTATGGAAATTTGGAATGGGAGGAGCCTCAGGTGTCGTGCGAACGAGGATCAAGAAATATAAGGTCCTTCGCCAATAGTCCTCCTGTTGCATCTTGGGCGACGTTAAAAAAAGCAATATATTCTCCAATTTCGGAAATTTTAAGAACACTTCTTATTGAGTATAAATATCAAATAATAATAATAAAACACATTCAAAATAAATCTAAGTGGTACATATAAGGATTTCATTTGTATGAAATAAAATATTCCTGTATATTCGAGTCAAAAGACCTTCTTTAGTAGATTGTTGTAAATTTCGTCTATCGTCCGATGCTATCAAAATACATTTCCACTAGATAGTTTTACTTCATTTGAATCATCATATGTAAATGTGGCATTGTGAATGGCAGTTTTTAAAATGCTTTATTAACCTAGATATTTCCATTTATTATTTCCCTGTACTTATGAAAAGAAAATCTCCCTTGACCCTCAGATACGAATAATTGTTTATCCTGCGGCATCTTAAAATAAATCTTGGAAAACGCAATCAAAACCTGCACCTTTGCTTCTCAGGTAATACATATGCTATATAATAATTCTGGCGTTACTTTTAATATTATAATTTTCTCATATGGTCTTATAATTTCATGATAGACACCCTATCAATTTTTGGAAAAATGAGTAGATATTAGTAAAATTTACATTAATTTTTAAAGTTGCTATTAGTAAATAATGTCTTTTCCGATCCATTTTAAATACGCAAGTTTAAAATGTGCATATTGCGTCGTCTTCAGAAATGCACAAATTCGTTATTAGACTAATAATTTCTTATCGCATTGTAAATATTCCGAGATCGCTTTTATAACTGCTTGTGTCAATCGATCGTGAAGAACATGTTTGGGTCCTCTAAGTATTTTCCAAAAAGGAGGAATTTCTTCTACTGTGTTAAGCAGATGATTTTCAGCAGTTTAATTGTAAATCTATGATGTTGCAATAAGTCCAGATCCCAGATGCAGAAGTCAATAAGATATGCGACATTAGTCCTATTTTGAGAATAATGCGTTCAAAATTTGCATGTAGTTTTTTATGTATTGTCTCCTGCTCCCATATCTAAATTTCAATTCGATACCAGGAATTAGTTTTTTTAGTTGTCTAGGTTAATTATCTATTAAATTTGCTTTGATTCCAGTATCAATAGGTGTCGAGTAGGTGACGCTACTGATAATGACGGTTCTTTTAATGTAGAATTCGTTTCTTCCTCTACATAATACAGACATTCATTAAGTTTCGTTAAAAGCATTCGCAGTTATTGACGGGCTTTGCCCCTAAGTTAGTCATGATTTCTAAAGATTTTATCGGTTTTGACAGCCATACAGTCATACAGTCTTTTAGAAAGAACCTTTTCTACTGAAATTTCAGCACCTTAGTTCTGACTGACGACGAGGATTACTTTATTCTCGAAAATGTTCTTTAGTTTCTATGCCTTAAAAAGCCTTGGTTGCTTGAATACTCTTTATTTCTTTTAAAACATCCTCTTATAAATTAACATTTCTAAATCTTTTAATTATCTTCAAGTCGGGTGTAGCAGCCCCGAAATAGTTTGCATGCAAAAAAACAGCTTTCTAATCTTTGCTTCCCATAATACTGGTGGCCTACTGAGTTTCCTTGTCCTTAGTGACATGAAGATATATGTAATCACTAAAGGGGCCCGTGCTTCTGTAAGACATATAAGGAAATCAGCCTGATTTAGGCTCTATATTTTTGTGGCTAACTTCTGTACACGTGCCTGGATTTATATCCCATTGCAGTAGATTCAAATTGGTAGAAGTTCTCCAAATATTTGTCACCAAAATCTACACTCGGTAGCTATTCAACTATTTGAACTCTGTCAACTATTTGAAGCTATTGAATATAATATGAAAAACAGGAATATTTTGCTCAATAGGCTTTGAAATTTAAATAAATACTTAAAAATATTTGTCTTTTAACTCAAAATTCGAATTATTTAGACAGTTTCATTTGTTTGGGTTATTTTAAAGACACGAATCTGTAAAAATAAATTAAAGAAACTAAAATTGTCAAAAGGAGATTTGAGAAAATATAACAAATAATTAATATTTATAAATATATGTTATTATGTAAAGGTATACTTCTTTAGTAAACTAAGACTCGAAGAATTCTGTCAGGATATTGTCATAATTATTTTAGAAAAGATATGAAATTAATTTATATAAATTAAGTAGTGTAGTTTACTAATAAAATATTTACTACTTATTATATAATTAAAAGAAAAATAAATCAGAAGAAAATAGGATAAATATATTACTTTTATCATATCTAAAGATTTCTTTTCTCAATTGTTCTCTATCTCTAAAATACTCTTTTCAAAACGTTACTCATATTGTAATTTGACATTTTTTAGTGTGAATTTACAAAAATTACGATCTTTTTTATTTTGTTGGAAATATAAGTTTTGTAAGATATAGCTCCTAATGATAACCTAAGGGTCCTGAAATGACTTCAATTTATTTTGAAATCCCTTTAACAACATCTAGTGATGTGAAATATAAGTTTCTCTTAAGAATGTCCATCGTCTTACTAAAACTTTCTTATGTGCTATCATTTACTCCACGGTCTGACGTACTAAATCTCTTTAATATCTATAACTAAGCTCTTTATTTGAAAAATGTCACACTTTTTATAGAACTTTATATATATAATCTGAAGCACTCTTTCTTTTGCTCAAAAATTAAAGGATTAACCAAAATGTCCATGAGTCAATAAAGCCAACTTTTGAAACCTCAACATTTCTTTACTTTGATGTACAAATAAAAATTGCCCTTTAATTTCAGAAAAAATGCAGTGGATCAATGACATAAAAAGTTTTTAGAGCATCAAACATCAGACCAAATCTAAAACTCAATTACAAGAATTATTTATTATTATTTCCTCTCTTTTTCTTTTTAACAGATTTAAAGTTTTGACTGTTTTAGTAGGCTCTCAGTGATAAATATTATGGTATGTCAGAAATTTTACGAGTTTTGCAAGATCCAAAATGAGGCAAAAATTTAAATAGATACAATTTAGGATATAATACTAACATTTTTTAGAGAAAGGAGGGATCATTTTCCCATTGCGACTTCTTTTATGCTTTGCATGATATAATAATCTTTAAGTGTTTCTTTTTTCTCTACGACCTATTTAATTTAATGAAAACATATCAGCGTTTCGAAAACCATAATTTATTTTTAAAATTAGTTTAAATAATGCAAAAATATAATTTTTTAGACCAGGTGATATTTATTTCTCAGGATCTATTAAAAAACTATCCATATATTATGGCCTTTTAAATTACTAAGGGCCTTATATGAAATCTATAAGGAAACGGTATTATAAACTCTTAACTAATCTGAAAAAATCAGATCATTTTAATTATATCCATATAATTTATAATATTTCTAATATTAAATATTGCATATAATAAATTACGATTAACGCAACAGTAAACTCAGCTATTCACTTTTCAGAATTATTACAAAATAGTATACTTTTTCATTTCTCCGGCGAAAGTAATAAATTCGCCAAAAATTAAACAACCGATGCCAAACTGAATATGCGTATACTATGTGTTGTGGTTAATAAAGTTTGCTTGGCGAGATTTGCAGGCGAAATGGAAAAGAGTACTCAAAATAGTAATTATTCCATATATAACCATTCCTTACAATAGATAATTAAAACGTTAAGTATAAGTGCATTACTCAATTTACTACTCAGTTTTCAGCTCTTGCTGAAATAAATGGTATATGAATGTATTATAAAATATTTAAATGACGCTTAATCTTTTTCAATTGCAACTATATACTTAAAAGTTTTAGTTAAAATTTAACAATGAACAATAATTTCCATTCAGAAGAATTTAACCATTTATTACAACATTTATGAAAATATTTTGGTACTTTCCTATTATCACGATGAATTTTCAAACGACTAAGAAATATCACAAGTTAGGTAAGACCTAGGCTTATCAAACTAATTGAAGGATTATCAAACTAATTGAAAATAACCTTCTGAGTAACATTCTTGCTGAAATAATTTTTTTATTTTATGTTTTAAAATGTATGTAGTAATGTACAAAACATGCTTTACTGAAACCATATATATATATATATATATATATAATGTTTTCCTTTATTGTAAGTTTCACCTGGAAATAAACAAAATATGAGCATAAAGATACATTTTCAGAAATATTCCCCCCCCAAAAAATATTACAATTATTCATATATTCTAAATAAAATCTATAATTAACATTAGTATCTTCTTTTGGCTCAGAATACAATTTTTTTTTTTTTTACTGGCAGATTGTTTTAATAATTGAAAGTGAAACGTATGACTTTGTAAAATAGGGACGCAATATTACGCAGGTTGAGCCTATATGACTCAATTAAATAAATATCTGTTGTAAAAAAATTCTGCTCAAGCGTTCGCATTTCTCGAATTCTCAGCTGTACGTTAAACCTATTTTAACAACATAATTAAATATTTTCAAATTTTATTATTTCGGAATTTTAACAATTCAGTATCTTACGTTTAAAGGAGATACCTAGAAAAATGTAAATATAGATGTTATTTTTTTTATCGGACACATTAAATTATCATTCACCATTGGTTACCATTATTATTAGTAGTACTACTTTCATTCTTAAATGTAATATTTAACCATAATTTACTACTAATAAGTTGAAAATATTGGATTCGTTATATGTTGAAAAAATTTAATGAGATTTCATTTATGCATATTAACTCATTAGATCCTTCTCTTTAGAATTTTTATAAGAAATTGCTGCTTTCTGTAAATACTGAGTAATTAAAAAGTATATTTGAAACGTAATTAAACCTTTTAAACCCAAACTCTCATGAATTTCTTATTATACACACACACACACATATATATATATATGTGTATAATTTCAAACACATATATTATAGTTCATTTAGAATTATTATTTTAAAAGTTATAAAAGAGATACATGGTTATAATTGATTTTTTTTTTTTAAATTTCAGTTGAAATTCAATTTTCGTCAAAGTACAATCTTTATTTTATTCATTTATATTTAATACATCTTGTAAATATTTAACAACCTAATCAATATCATATTAGTTAATATATTACCAAATTATATCTTAATTTTCTGTTAGTGTCTACGTAAGTAGTATTTTCTATTATTGACTTCTTGTTACAAAAAGAGAATAATTCAGTATTCCTTCAAACACGAAATTGAATGCCCTTTTCAATTTGCTCTCGTAAGCCTTCCTGAAACTTATTTGTAAGTTTATTTACTCAGAAATGTTATTTTTGAAATAACCTACCTTCAGAAAGATAAATAATATTCTGGTGATTTAATTTGTACAAAAATAAAAATAATAATTCTGAAATCAAAAAATTAGTTCCATTATCTTATCAAAAATAAATTCGAAAATAAAATTCCTTTTGATTAGAAGTTATCTGTTTTTAAGGACATGAAGATGATTAAATATATTTTTGTCAAAATATATTTATATGAATTGTTGATAGATGTCGTAGTTTTCTCTAAAATTCTCGAAAATCAAAATAAAATATTTGGTCTCTAGAAATGTTTAAAATAGTTTTAAATTACCTCTGAATTAAATATTTTTTCTATTGATAAAATTGTTTTATTATTTAAGTGTCATTTCAATTCTAACTACCTAAACTAACTATTACTTACTACCACATAAGATTTACTACTTTGATTACTATCTTTAAAACCAACCAGGAAAAGTATATTATTTAATGGGTTTGAAGTAATTATTTGTATGTGTATTCCTATCTTTAAGAAAAAAAAACCCATTAATATATCACAGAAAGTAGATTTTTATAAGTATTGAAGTACAAATTATTACTAGGACTTTTAAATATAAGTTTGGAAGATGAAATGTTATCTCGCTATATTGTGGAATTGAAAAAGTAATAAAAGCATAAAATATTTCAATTTTAAAATGATTTCTTATATTTATTAAGTAAAACTTTTTATTATGTAAAAATATACAACATTAAATCCGCAAATTATACCATCATATTTCACTCTCTTCTTCTAAATGTTTAAAATCATATCATAATGTAACGATACATCTAAGAGATCTGATATTCACAGAATCTACATTCGTACTGTATTTGAACTTTGAAATTAATGTAAATACGTAAGAAATGTGTGCTTGTTTTTTCATCGGCTTACAAATACGGTGTCATGTGGAAATATATAATATTTAATTCATATAATATATACTCATGCGTTACTAATAGAGTATACAAGTAATATATTGATAATTTTATAAATTAAATTGTAGAGGAACAATTTGCTTGGAAGGGAAACATCATAAAATTTTGTAGATTGTATTATTGTAGAACAAATACTTCATTATACCGCGTGAGGAGTATCAATGTAAGAATTGTGTTAAATTGAAATCACATTACATAAGTAACCTTTCATGCAAAGTTCATATTGTTACGGGGAATATTTGGATTCTATTGTCTTCCCAGTAAATACCTATTATGGCTTGAAAGGTAGTTTTACAATCAAGATAATACTCCGGGCAGTAATACTGCATTGGTAGTGCTGACATTGGCGCCAAATCTGGTAATATAACTAAAAATTCTAAACTAGTCCAGAACAATGCATCGATGTAAACAAATATAAAGCAATGCGTGAATCTGATAGTAAAAGTAAAGTAAAATGTTTAAAGTAATATTTGTGACCCTGTATTTTGAGTACTGCGGCCGATTGTGAGAACTGTGAGCTCGTATTTGTGCCACAGTGAATTTTCAAGAATGAGGTTGTGTAAATTATTTCCTGTTAAAAAAGAAATAATTATATTTATTGGAGAATTCCAGAGAATAATAATTTAGATTTATCCGAAAGGATCCACTGTTTAATTGCGTTGACCCTTTTTTCTGCTCGTGAATTTGGTTTGGTTATATTAATCACACTAAAGGCAAAACGAGGGCTATTGATGACGGACATCGTAATTTGGAACCTCGGTCAAGTGACAAGGAGACTCTTAAGCTGGCATAATCCTCTCTTAACTTCCACACCTCGCCAACGGGAGGACTTAAGGACTCGGCAGATTTAATGTGTATCAACCCCGGCTACATAATGGGTCTTTAATGGCATCAAGGCTCGAACCCGAGACTTTACAAAAACCGTTGGTGCGAGTCAGTGATCATGACGACTTGGCCACTTTCCCCCGAGAAAGCCATTCAGCTGTGTACAATATGTATGAGAATCATAAGATAAGGCAAATATCTAAAAAAAAAAAAGTTAAAGTTAAAAAATGTTTTGAAAGCTTTTATAATAAAGTTAAAAAAATAAGTTAAAAGCTTAAAAGTAAACATGAATTATTGCAGCAGGTATTTTATTTATATATATATTACTGCTGAGCTTCTTATAATGCTTATAAAGAAGTAGTTAATGCTCAAAATTTATTAATACCTCATGATTAGAATGTTTTTAAAAAAACATGTCACTATTTTCAACTAACTTAAAATTAATCTTAAAACAAAGCCTATAACATCATGCTAGAAATACCTTTCTCAGGCGTTAATAATAACACTGTGTATAGTACATAGATGAGACTTCTTTCTTCTCCTTAAAACTAACTCTCGAAAGTTAATTTTATCCAATTGGCTGCCCTGAAATTACTTCCGTAATTTATTTTTGAGAAAGGTAGTTCTAGTATTTATTAGGATGTAAGGTAGTTACATCGGATTAAACGCTACGTGATGCAGAAAGAACTTCCTCGGATATTTATCTTTTCATGGAGTTCTAAATGTTAAAAAATGTTGCTATTTTAAAACTGTTTGAGAAGGGTTTTCGAAGTTTAAATAACTTTCTTGGGCTATTAATAAGAAGAAAAAAAACTTATTTAATGATATTTTTTTGTAATTTTATGAAAAAATAAAACATTTTTCATACTTATTATGAATGCATTTATAAAGCATATGTTACAATTAGAAGAATTTGGGAGAAAATAATTTTCTAGGTAATAAAAGAACGACAGCGTATCTTAGAACCAACGAAACTATAACAATATTAAACTAATCTATCGCACAGGTGGAAAAAGAAACAACACCAGTTCTCTCAAGAATAACTACAGAATTTGAAGAATAAGTTTGAAAAAAAATATGAATGTTTTTCCCATTATTAATTAACAGGAATTTTAGTGTATAAAAATGAGAATTTAAATTATTTATTACTAAGTTTATTTTAAAACAAAATAAACTTCAAGAGCATGTGCACGAATTTTCCTATTTATGCTTAGAGGAATTTTTGTTTTAAATAGAAACTACACTAATTATTAGAAAAGTTCATTACGGTATCTAAAATTATGTACATTATTACAAGGCGCTTGAGCAATTGAAAGAAAATATGGCATATCCCTTCGTGAAAATTCCTTTTCTATATGATGATAAATGAGCTAAATAATAATAAATGAACTAATTATTATTATTTACTAATATATTACATTTTACCTTTAGTATGATGCTAATAATTATTTCCGAAACATTAATCCATGCAATCTTCACATGCGATAAGTTTTATTGTAAAAATTTCATTAATTTTTCACAAATTTTCCACGATGAATCTCCTTTCTATTCCCAATCGCAGTGTAATATTGATTTGATGATTTGGTTGAGTATTAATGCAACTTTATTGATTTAGTTTCAGCATTAAAAGAAATAGTATAAATTAATAGTAATAAAACCACAAAAAAGTTTATTATCTAAGAAAAAATACATGAAAACGGTGATTAAGAAATTGAGTTGCTCCATAATATATAAACAAAAAACAAGAAAATAGTTTATTAATTTTAATTTTGCGTTTTCATTTAATAATATTCTAAACGAAACATATTGTTTAAACTCAAATTTTGAAGGAAAAAAAGTAATCTTGTAATGTGTTTCAGAAATATGCATTCGAGTGTTATTAGCTATCTAATATTTTTAATAAAGTGATTTTCATTTGAATAATATGTTTCGTTCTATTTTTCATTTCTAAAAGGATATCACAATTACTTTATTTCAAATCTTGTTAAATATCTTTTTAATCACAAAAATGCAGTAATTTATTAAAAATTACAAATTAAACCCTAGTATTAATTAGATGATGTCCTGAAAATGTAAATCACTTTCATTTTGTGTTTTAGGGATTATTAAACAATTGAGATAATAATCTTAATTAAAAAACAAATCAAAGTAATTTATAAAAAAAAAGAGTAAACCGAGATATTTATTATTCTTTTACAATTTTCAGGATTTATCTATCAAAGCAAGTTTCAGTACACTGTCTAAACAAGTTTCACCACCGTACTTAAGCAAGTATCATCTGTCTACCATCTAGTTTTATCCAAAAATCATACAACTTGAAGAATGTAAGGGATTAAATGAGCAATGCGTGTGTGATATTTATGGACAATTGCTGAATTGCTCTCCCGAAAAATTGTCTTGCATATCTAAAATCGAAATTCTTACAAAAACCTAAAAGTAAGTTCCAGCAGTGAAGGGAATTTACATTTAGAGCATTACTTACAGAGTTATACTATCCTTTTAGAACATCCAGATGTAGCACCGTATGTTTTGGAGAAAGGAACAATATTTTTAAGCACATAATAATTGATGTCATTTCTTATTCACTTATAAGTCAAGATTCAGGACATTCGTGGTGAGTCATGACAAATAACATTTTATCATTCTAAAATAAGAAAATAAGACACTTTCGAGTGAAATGGAATATTTTAAAAGAATTCTTTTTGGATGGTTGTATGTCATAATATGTCTTTGATACATATATTGTGATTGCAAAGCGATACAAGCATAAATAGTTTGTATATTATGATTAACATTTAAGGTAACCTTGGTGGAGAAGACATTCTTTTTTATGAATTATCATGCAAAGCTTCATAGAATACAGATGGTTAATTATTATTATTATTATATATATATATATATATTCTCAAGGTTAAAAAAAAGATAATCACCGAAAAGGGGTGGCCAGGGATGTGGGTATACCGCAATAGCGTATTTTTTAAGAATCTAGGAAGTTGCATTTCACAATGATAATCCCTCTGAGACCATTGATTATCAGTATTCTGACTGTTGGAAGAATGGCACTTGTGGTCTTTCATTACGATCAACAACCTCGGTGTCAGTCTAAAGCTTATAAAGCCTTGTGGATTGGTAATTTTTTTTTATTCACCAACATAGTGTGGAAATTCACCAACATAGTGTTTTCATTCCTTTTGGTGTCGTTTGTTTTTCTAAAAACATGTGTTGTTAGTTACAGGGCACCTGCATACAAATTTATTTACAAGTAATTAATTTTAATAAGATATATAACAATTTTCTAAACTATAACATAAATTTTGGGCACATTGTAATTGTGGAACAAAATTTAAAGTATTTAGATATTTTAAGAGACAAAAGTAAAGTAACAGAAATTAGCACATTGTTACTAGCAAGAATTATTATTTTAGTTTAAATAGAAAATTAGGCATAAAATTCTGATTTTATATATTTTCAAAATATTTTTCGCTTAAAATTATTCGCGTAGAAACAAATTTGTTTTCATTCCTTGTCAGAAGAATTCATTCTCATTTATAAGCAGTGATTTAATTCGTATCCATTATGATAAGCTATGCAACTAAAAAAAAATTATATTGCTACTGAATTATTACTAAGCATTTCTACAGTTTCAACTGAGTTTTCAAGTTTCAGTTTTCTGTTGATATCTGAATGAAACAGGATATCATTTTGTCAGATGTCTTACCAGTTATAGAACGTTTCTTGTTCTACTTCAAATGTTGTAAAAGACTTACTCTAATTCTAATTCAATATAGTATTCACATTATTAACAAATAATTTTATACATTATTAAACTACCTATATATTAGCTATTTAAGAAAATGCAAGACTTTATTTGCAAAAATACATCTTAATATTATCAAAAATATAATGGTAAAAAAAAGGGAACTGAATATTATAAGAAAATATACGAAACATTAAGCATTTGATTTCCTTAAATATGCTCCCAAATACATATGGGAATAAGATCATTATATGTCCGTAGGAAGAATAATAATTAGAATAAAATATGATTGTAAAATACATTCCCGACAATATGAGAATAGACTTTTTTTTTATATCAGATATGAATATGTACATTTAATTTGTTCGAATCTAATTAAATTGTTACTTAAAAAAAAGGAACTCAATTAATGTCTCAGTTAAGCATATTCCTCCTTCCTACTAGAAATGATGATTTATTTTTTTTAAAATCAGGAAGTCTTTTAGTTTTTATTTCCAATGATTAATGAAATAAACATTAAAAAGGCATGTGGTATGAAATTTAAATATTTATTATTAAAATTTTAATATCTTTTACGAGTTATAAATAAATATACCGTAATGTATTGAGAGTCTGTTGAAAATTTAATATATTTAGAAGAAAAGGAATGAATAAATTCTAAAACTTAGAATATATAAAGTTCTGTTTAATAACTGAAAGAATTAAATTATGAAGAATTAACATTTTTCTGTCTCCTATTAAGAAGTATTGACCAAAAATCTCTGCAATAATTAAAGAATAGCATATACACTGATACATAGATGCCCGTAGAATACTTAATATTTAGTTATTTTAGCCAAAACCTGTTATTGAATATAGTTCAACGCATTACTGCATTGTTTTCCTTCAAAGCCTATTTGAAATTAAAAACAGAAGAAAAAGAAACACTTTTAAAAATAATAAATATAAACTAGAGAATGAACTTGCAAGTGTTTGATATAATTTATGGTCAATGTTGTAAACATTTGGCTTAGATCAATATCATTTACTAGGACTCATATTATTTTTCACTTAATGTTTTAAAATATAAAACAACTTAGAAGAGACTTACTTTCCTTCTCCTACTAAACAAAGTTGTTAAAACACCTCAACTGTATTTGGAGGAACAGCACTTATTCTTTAAATCTCGGTTGAACAACTAGTTTAATAAGGCTGGCAAAAATTTAAAATAAAGCTCCCCTTAATCATAGTTTCAACAATAAGTTCCCTTTCTCATGTTGTTTATTCCATAAGTTTTTATAGAATTAAATAAAGAAGGCAAAAAAATCTATTATTATTAGATTTCTTAGTTTAACCCAGAATAAAACATAGCAAAATCCTTTTCTTCTCTTAAACATGATTCAATTCCGGCTATAGTCTGTGTGCATTTTCTCCCAAAGGACATGAATCGACCTCCTGTTTTTTATGACCACCGTTGTAACAAAATTTATGTTTATGTGTGTGTGTGTGTGTGAAGGCAACACCCACAGTTTTATTGGGTGTAAGTGTAGGTAATAGATTTCCAGCATGCTAAATTCGCTTGAATGGGATGAAGGGAATAAATGTTACTCAACCATAACGAGTTGGTTGAATACCCCATATACACAAGTATTGTCTGTATCGGAATTATGATGAGCAATAACATTTCGTGCTTTGATTACGGAATGTGAACAAAGACCTAATTAGAAGATAAGGGAAAATGTTTCGTTCCGGGTATAGAAAACACATTCTTTGCAGCTAAATATTTAATTTATGGGATTTTTAATACTTAATAGAATATTTTTGCAAAAAAATAAATACACTAATAATTATAAGTTAAGATAAATTGAATTGGGGTGTTATAGTTTAAATATTTAAGTATTATTTATCTTTAACTACACTCGCTTAATAGTTTAACATAAATACACGAGGAGCGTATTTTGTATGTTACCAAAAAAGTACACAAAAATAAGATAAGTAAAATAAACATTTATAATATACGGTTTAATAATCAAAGCTTGTGATAAAAACTAATCAAAATTCATTGAAAAAAAAGCAAAAATACGAAGTATAAACATGTTACGCAAGACTTTTAACCATTGACCACATCAAACTTCATTTGTGATGTACCCTTATCGTTATACTCCCGAAAAGTAATTACTGTTATTGCATGCTATTTCCACATAGATCTATTACATTCATGGAAGTAATCGTTGCCAACATATTTTTCTGCTTTCCGAAGCAAAGACACCTTCCATGTATTTTTACTGGTGATGGATCTTCTAGCTGCTCTTTTTAAATTGTTCTATCTGCTTAGAAACCCCTCCTAATATCTGGAAGTAATGTCTTTATTTCTGCTCTTCCTGTGAGCTGTGGCCTCATAAGTGTTATAGATAAGGCTTTTTAGAAAATGTCTTCTAAATTTTTAGGCATCATTTATGAACGTCGCATTATACAAAATTTAGACGTTTATTCCAGCTGTTTGCACCAATTGAAAAAAATATTACCAGTGACCCGTTTCCTTATTTGTTTGAATATAGAATATGTGTATTGCACATTTTATCTACTGTATTTACCTCTCTTTTAATGGAATCGTAGTTCATAATAATCTCCAGCTTTTCAGTTTTAAGATTAGTTGTAGAATAATTGTTCAGAGTAGAAAGAAGTATAACTGCTTTTATTTATTTATTTTTGGACATTATAGTAATTTCTTTTTAGAATCCGAAGACAGACGAATCGGCTTCTCTGTTTTTACTGGGTAAAAATTCTGAGGAAAGTTTCCTTTCAAATGTTTTTTTATTTTTCAAAAATTGAAAACTTTCTCATTCTCAGATTTGTAACATATGACTTGAATCATAGCTCAAATCACATTTTCGGTTGGACCATTTGGGTTTTTCACGGGTACACTATCCCTACAAATTTACTATTTATTCATTATTAAATGAATACAATCAATCATACAAACTTCAAATTGCACAAAAATATATTTTCTGTAAAAAAAAATTCTATTACGATACCAAAATACCTTTACAAAACTACATCCGTGGAGTATTCGGCTCACCATTTGATGCTGCACGGATGTTTTCCAGAGATAAATCAAGTTAAGAATGTTTGAAACATTAAGGCTGACGGTAAGCGTCAAGGACACTTCAATGATAGGTTAGATGCGCACGCAGCTTGGTGGAAAAGCATTCCAAGGTCAATTAGAATCTGTTTACTGAAGATTGAGCCTTTTATATGCCTACACATGTGGTCAAAGCTTAGATTTCTGTAGTATTTATTTCCATAATGTTGGCTCATGTTATTAATAAATAATATAAATATCGCAAAACACACACATAGAGACCTAACGCAGCAAAATTATTTAATAATAAATAATTGTAATATATATATGATTTCCAAAATAAATTCTAAAATTTCAAGTTGAAATAAAATTTCAAGTATTACTTCTAGAATGGACCATAATTTTAGAACTTGTATGCAAGGATTGGGACAAAAAAAATAATATATTCTTTTAGCAGATGAAAATCCCTTGTTTAATGTTTGCAAGAAAACTTGCTGTTTTTGTTCATTTCCTTGCTTAATAAAATCTATTCCTAAACTGTTTTGAAGATTACGCAGTTAATCAAACTGCTCAACTGTTTTATTTGAGACGCAAAAGGTTTATCTGTCCTTTGCGCGTCATAAAAGACGTTCATTTATTTCGTTCACCTTAAAGTCTCCTTAAAGTCATATGTTCCATGCTTATCTTATAATGTATTATTATTTTGGGTTGCTATCCTTCTTCTTTTCCTACGGCTATGATGTACAGTTGCATTCCTGTGTGCAGTTGTGTTTTTTTTTTTTTTTTTTTTTTTTAATTTCGCAGCTGAATGTAAATTGTGCAGTTCCAGAAATCGGTTAAAATGCTTATAATTTCAGAATCTTGACTAATAGTTTTCATTTTCGTTCTAGTTACACATATTTAATGATTAGATTATTCAATCTTGAAAATAGTCTGAAGATAATAAATTCGATATGTTAATAAATTCAAATAATAGATTCGATTTTGAAGATAATAGATTCGATAATATTTTAGATATCTGAAAAATTGAAACTCAGAAACATGTCACACCCTTATAATGTGTATTAAAATAAAAATAGCGCTAATCAATATTAACATAAAATGCCTGTTGGCGCATGCACGCAAACGTCATGCGCGCTAATGCAAATATTCTGCTTTTCAGCACTGTACCGGCAGAAGAGAACTTTCTGTAGAATAAGCTAGACGAGAAATTTCTCTGTAATACATTGACGAGATTAATAATAGAACTCTTATATTTTGAAACTCACAATTATAAAATAATTGAAATTTACTGCACTTGTAATTAGCTTATAGATGTTGTGTGGTCAAATAAAAAGTAAAAAAAGAAGCAAGCGTAGCTGGTCCGTCAATAAAATAAAAACAACAAAACAACTAAAATAAACATTTGGATCCACTGCAACCAGAAGCGATCAGTGAACTATGGAAATACTAAATAGATCAAAAAGTACCTTGAAATTTAAAATTAGCAGAATTGAAACTTTTATTAAAAGTGCCAACGAAGAAACCGATTTGGCGGAAACAAAATAAAACTCAAAAATGTTACTGCACTGCAAAGAGATATTGATGAACTGCTTAACAACTATTACACCATTCCGAATGTGAAAGAAGCAGAATTAGCTTCTATCGACGAAGAGCTCAATCTTCTTGAAGAACGCCTCGACAAATTAGAGGTAATAATTGAAATTATTCTTAATTCCTCTAAGAAATCAAGTTCTGGTGCAGTAATTAAACCAAATGATAATTTTGAAATCAAAACTGAAATACCCCCTTTATTTTTTCCCGAGTTCTCTGGAAAATATGAAGAATTCAGTTCCTTTAAAGTCCAATTTGACGATCTGATCTCAAATAATACGCAACTGAGTCAGTCTCAGAAGCTATACTACCTGAGATCTTGTTTAACTCATGAAGTAATTATTTGTGTAGTAATTTTGATTCTTAATATGAATTTTTTGAAAATAGATATGAGAATGAACGTTTGATAATCAATATTCATTTTCAAAACATTTTGAAATTTGACAAAATACACAATGAAAATTCCACAGAAATTGGAAATATGATTGATTGCGTTCAAAAAAAATTACTTGCATTAAAAGTGCTTAAATATGAGCAAAATAAATTATCAGATGTTCTACTTATTAATATTCTTGTTGAGAAACTTCACAGAGAATCAAGAAGAAATTTTGAATTATTTCATATATTAAAAAATATTAAACATTTGAAGAATTTATTGCATTCTTGGAACAGCGGAATCCGTTTTATTGTCTGTTGACAGAAATCCTAAAGTTAACACAAATAAATTTTGAACCAACAATTCTAAGCCAAAGACTTTCATCGTAAATAAAAATAAAAATTGTTTAGTGTGTGAGTCATAACATTCGATATATCGATGCCCTACTTTTCTAAAATTTAGTGTTGATGAAAGACTTAAATTCATTCATAAACACAATATTTGTAATTTGTGCTTAAAATCAAACCATATTCAAATTAATTGCTTGTCTAAATATAGGTGAATATGTGGTGGTTTATATAGCCATTTGATTTGTTCTCAAAACTAATAAATCGAAAATTAAAAACCCTTTAGTCATCAATACCGGAAATGAAAATGAATATTGCGAAACAACTAATAAAAATTCTAATACAAATACGACCGCGTCAGTGTTAAGTAATAACACATGGCCCGAACAACAAACAAAAAAATGTTCCATTTTCGACTGCTGAAATGTATGTTCGCAGAGCAGATAATCGAAGAATTAAAATACGAGCTGTACTTGATTCCGCGAGTAATATTTGTGTACTTCCAGAAAGAATGAGTAATTGCTTAGGAATAAAAAAGCAAAAACTAAAAACACCGGTATCCGGTCTAAATGGATTAATGCAGAACATAAAATGGAAATTAAATACAATTATTTCAAACGAAGATAACAGTTTTGCTGAACCAATAGATTTCTTGATTGTAGACAAAATAACTGAATTTACACCCTCTTAGTGTTCAGATATTTCTAATGTGGAAATTCCACACTTTTTAACTTTAGTGGACAAATCATTTTATGAAGCAAAAGAAGTGCACGCTTTAATTAGTGCTAATATATTTTTTAAGTTTTAAAACAGATAAAGTAAATGAAGAGTTATTTTTTAAAGAAAGCGAATTCGAGTGGATTGAGTGTGGTAAACTTAAAGAAAGACTAATTGATAGACAAGGACAGTGTTTTTTGTTAAATAATGACTCTATTCAAGCTACTTTAAAATTATTTTTTGATTCAGAGGGTTTGGGAATTTCTGTTAAACTTATGGCTTCAAAAGGCCTTGTAGCACCATTAAATTGTGTAACCCTGCTCAGATAAGAATTACTTGGAGCTCTAGTCGATGATCGTCTAGCATCTAAGGTGAAAAAAGGTGAATCTTAAAAGATCCTGTTTGCAGTATAATTCGACTGATTCCAAAATAGTTCTGTTTTGGATAAAGGGAAACAAAACCCGATGGAAACAATTCGTTGCTAACCGAGTAAACGAAATAACCTGTCTAACGGATCTCCACTCATGATACCATTGCGCTAGTAAAGAAAGCCCTACAGACTTCCTCGCTCGTGGACTCTGGTGACCAATTCCAGGTGGTGGACACGTGCAGAATTTTTGACAGATCCTGAATTTCCTAAAACTTTTAACAAGTGGTTCCTGATTTAGACTACCTCACAGATAATGAGAAAGAGACTGTAGCTCAAGAAGGAGAGAAGTGAAGAGACTGTCTTGCTGAATAGCGATTCCTCTAGCATCTTTGACGAACTTTTAGAGCTTTCTAATAATTATTTCAAAGTTATTAATATTTTGTCTTATGTTTTCAGATTCATCTACGACTGTAGGAATAAGTCTAAGAAGGTTGGGCCTCTAACTGTAGCCGAATTCAAGGAGTCAGAAATTAAATTGATCAAGCATGCTCAAAGACCCTTATTTGATAAAAAAAAATGAAATCTCAAGTAATATTTCTAATTTGTTTCCATTTGTATATGGGGAAGGAATAGTTCGCGTAGGCGGAAGATTAGAAAAAGTTTCGGTGCCATATTTTCTTAAGTATCCTGCGATTTTACCAAAAGGTTCGAGATTAAGTAAACTTTATTTTAACAGCTTGCAAAGAAGAATATTTTACGTTGGCCCACAGGAATTGTTAAATACAGTACCACAAATATTTGGGCCTTTGAACGGCCGTAGCATCGCATGCAAAATTGTTCATCAATGTATGATGTGCTTTAAAAGCAGACTTGATTTATGTGGTTCATTTTTAGTGAAATATAAAAATCAGAGAAAGGGAACTCTAAATAAAGTGTACATTTGCGTTTGCATATGTTTTTCTACGAAGGCCATCCATCTCGAGTTATTATCGGATCTAACTTCTGATGCTTTGATAGCAACACTTAAACGTGTTACTAGTAGATGGGGCAAATGCTCCAAAATTTACACAGTTAACGCTAATAACTTCTTAGGTGCAAACTCAATATTAAAGAAATTTAATAAATTAATTAATTTTTCCGATGAAAATTTAGCTAAATATTTCGTGTCAGAAAGTATAAATTGGAAATTTGTACCTCCCAAGCCCCCTCACTTTGAAAGACTTTGGGATGCAAGTGTAAAATCTGGGAGGCACCATCTTAAAAAAGCGACTTATCTTTTGAAGAATTTGAAATTATTATGATTCAAGTAGAGGGAATATTAAATTCGCGTCCACTGATTCCCCTCAGTAGTGACGCAGATAACTTCGATGCCTTGACCCCTGGTCACTTTTTGATAGGGAGACCGATAACATCAATACCAGAGCCAAATTTAATAGATTTAAATAAAACTCGTCTCAGTCGGTGGGAAAAGATTACCAAGGTTGTATAACACTCATAGAAAAAATGGAAAATCTGATTATTTGACTACATTGCAAGCTAGATCAAAATGGATAACTGAAAAAATGATCTAATGATAGGTCAAATGGTTTTATTCAAAGAGGATTTCTTATCCATAGATACTTAGCCTTTAGGTCGAATCCTAGAAGTATTTCATGGTTCAGACGGAAAAGTTAGAGTTGTCAAGGTTAAATCTCAATCAGGTGAATTTAAAAGAGCTATTAGTAAAATAGCTGTTCCCCCAACTGATACTAAGTGAATTGTGCGTATTTGTATTGTATTTTATATTTCATTCGTGTTAAATTGTCGATTTAATTTTTATTATTACATTTAAATTGTACTTTAATTATGTGCTAATTTAATTATACTAATAATGTTATGTGTAAGTTCTTGGATGTGAACATGGCAAGGTCGGGCGGGATGTTGGCGCATGCTAACGTCATGCGCGCTAATGCTAATATTCTGCTCTTCAGCGCTGTACCGGCTGATGAGAACTTTCTGTGGAATAAGCTAGACGAAAATTTTCTCTGTAATGTTGACGTGAGGAATAACAGAACTCTAATATTTTGAAGCTCACAATTATAAAATAATTAAAATTTGCTGTATTTGTAAATAGTTTAGAGATGTTGTCTGGTCAAATAAAAAGTAAAAAAGAAACAAACGTATCTGGTCCGTCAATAAAATAAAAACAACTAAAATAAACAATGATTTCTAAAAAAATTAATTTTAAATGCACTTTAATGAATTTATTAAATACTTATTTTAATATTTTTTATATTTTTACGATCCTATACGTAATGTATGTATTTAGTACTTTTAATTGTATTAATTAATGGGAGTTTGTCAATTTTAATATTGAATATTTTTCTTGTGATACATATATATGCATATATACATATACACATAAATTGTTAACTATTGGTTTTGACAATATATTGTCACGTACATTATACAAACAAGGAAAGTAGATAGTAAGGAATTGATGCTCGACTCAAGACTTTTATTAATCAAAATAAAGAAGTAACTATGCCAAAATAAATAAATCATTTATATAAATGTAGAAACTAAAGCACAACAGCAAGATGAAAACCTATCTCGATTTTTTGCTATGCGAGAAGATATATACAAATTCTCGAGGTGGATTTCTCTTAAGTTCATTTCTTCTTACATAAGCTCTCGAGGCTAAATGCGGGATCACATGTGCATTTCATCTTTCGACCATGGTTCAATGGAACCCGCTGATCAAAGTTTAATAGAATTAATCGAGGGAATGAATTTCGATTTATGGTGCAAGAGCTGAATCTCGTTTCATTGCCAGAGAAAACACGTTTCTACATTTGCCTCTCTTTACAAAGAAGCAGCGTACTATTAATCCGACTCCTTGTAACAGATCTAGTTAAAAATTTAGGTACTCTATCTTCATTCAATTCATCATTTGAATTAAGATAGGGTTTTAACCTCATGACGTGGATTGCAAATTTTGAGCTTTGGGGTCTACGATTCAGTTTTATACTCTGTACTTTATTCGGTACATTAGATAATTGTCGAGTTATTCACTAAGGTGCAAAATAACTTCTTAAGACATTGTCGGACAGTTCAACGTTTTCCACTGGTGTAAATACGCAAATAAATTACCGTTATGTTGTAGATGACTGGTTGATGATTACGATCATTTCGATGTTTATCATCTAACTACCTGATCTTCGGGAATGTGGAGTTTTATTTGTAGCCTATCTTCTTCAGTTCTGGTGATAAGATGTACATAATTGCTGTGCCTTTCTGTATTTTCGAGAAAATTACATAGATAGAAGTTTGGATATTCCGTCCAAGAATGAGAAAGAATGTACTGAATTCCATCATATTTTGTGTTGCTGATTCATAAGCGTAGGTAACAAAGGGTAGAACTTTATCCCAATTTATTCTTACAACATCTACGTACATGAACAGCTTATCAGCTAATATTCTGTTAAACCTAACTGTCAAACCATTAGAAAGTAGGTGCTAGTAAGTAGTCAGAGAATGTGCAAAATCTGGCACAATTAATATCTTCCATAATATTTGATAAAAAACGAACGTTCTCGTAACGGGAAAGCGTCCTAGTAGATCTATTCTTTTTTTTTTCAAACGGAATTCTTCAGGCCGTTTTATCGTATGAAGTAGACCTTTTGGAAATGAAGGAGAACATTTATGTCTTTGACATTCTCTGCAGTGCAACACATATAGGCGAATGTTACATAAAGTCTTGGCCAATAGTTCTTTCTTATTCGTTCATACTTCTTAGCAAATCGGAGATAAAAGGCAGTTGGTGCATCACGGAGAACTCTTAAATCTACTTGAAGTAATTTTGGTACAACCAAGAGCCATTGCTGTCCCATAGGATCATAGTTTCTTTTGTACAGTATACAAATTTTCATTTTATGGTTCCGATATTCGTTTACTTTCTTAAGTATTTTAACTATATATTTCAACTTGTGATCTTCCGATTGCTCTTTTCTGTAATCTGTAATTGACGTTTGAAAAGGAATTTCATCACTGTCTACGTGTTCTGCTTTGGAAAGAGATATTCTTGAAAGGAAATTAGCATCAGAATTTTTCGGCTGTTCCTACAGACAATGGTTATATCGTATTCTTGTAACCAGAGGGCACATCTGGCAAGTCCTCCAGATAAATCTTATACATTAGTGAGCTAACACAAAGAAAGGCGGTCTGTTACGACTGTAAGGGATTTTTCAAATAGATAAGATCTAAATTTATTGTTAGTCCATGTGAAAGCAAGGTTTTTCTTTCGGTTGTCGGGTAATTTCTTTCGGCTGCTGTTAAGGCTCCCGTCTACCCTAAATTTTGATTTCGTCAGCTTAATGTTAATCCTATGGAATTTCGGCTTTAATTCACACATCATTTGCAATTTAATCTATTTGAATGCAATAAAGTACATCTCAGAGAGCAGAAAATAATGAATGCTTCTGTGAAATTATTCCGGGGGGCCGCAGGGGGGGGAGTGGGAAGGATGGGGGGATGGGGGCCGCCCTTCGATATTTAAAAATACTTTTTAAAGACCTGAAAACTCACAAACGAATCATTAAAATAAGAATCAAAAAATTTTTAAAAATCGGAGGAATACAGTATTTCTGCAGAGGAATTCATTATTTTTTGCTCTCTTAGATGCACTTTATTGCATTCAAATAGATTTGATATTTTATAGAATATTTTCTCCTCCTTGTCTCACGAGGAGAAAGAAGCAAACCTGCCATTTCCTTTTGAGAGTTTTTGAAGGTTTTTGTGCATTTTTTTTCAAAATTCGCGACAGCAATCCTGCTGTAGTGTGTTAGTGCCAGTCTTCTTCATTTCTTCAAAATTCGGGGTAGCAATCCTGCCACAGTGTTGTGCGCTTTAAAAAAAAAAAAAAAAAAAAAAAAAAAAAACTAGTGGTAGCAATCCCGCTACAGTGTTGTGCACGCTTTCTTCTAAAAAAAAAAGAAAAAACATGTGGTAACAACCCTGCTACAGTGTTATTGACTGTGTCAGAACACCTGATATATACTAAATTTATTATTATACACGGATATTGAATTTAATAATTATTTTGTTTGATATAGAATAATTTCATACTGAATTTATGAGGCATTACATATTGAAAAATGTTATTTTGTATATCTTATTTTATTATTTTATTTTTTGGATTTTTTTTTTTGTATTCTTATGTAATGATAATTATTAATTTTGCTTTATATTATTTTATTTCTTGAGATGACCTTTTACCTGTTCAGTATTTTAAAATGCACATTGATGATGTGATTATTATTTTGCTTGGTATTTTACTGATTTCATATTGAATTTAAGTAGCATTGCATGCCTGATTATTTTAATTTTGTTTAGTATTTTCATTGCTTTGAATTTTTCTATCATTACAAACTGATGATTCCTAATATTTTTTTCATATTATTTTACCTTTAAAATTAATGTTCCTTGTTGGTATTTTGAATATGTTATTAGTTTATTTGTCCTTGTAAATTTAATTGTTTTCTGAGATTCATTATAATTTAAAAGATTTGAAGGCTAGCTATATTATAAAAGTGTAAGGTCTATTTAAAAGTGTACTGTAAGAGCTTTGGTGGACAATCAGGCCTGACCTTAATTTTTTATTTTATCCATTTATTTATTTAAGACTCTTAAATTTTTTCAATCATTTCATTTCTGGGAAAAGGTAAAAAAACTGGTCTCATTAAGCTTGCTAATGAGTTAGATGAATTTGAGTTTAATGGGGAAGAGCTAAATATAATCGAGCTAAGAGCTAAAGTTTTAGCAAGTGATGCTTTCAAAGAAGACCCAGAATTTGGATCGGATATCTTTTAGGGCATCGTATCAAATATAATAGATGAGGAGAGAGAACAAAAAGAGCAAGCACTGAGTGAATTTGAGCTGCAAAAAATACGACTGCAAAATGTGATTCAGAGAGTTGTAGGTTCACAAACCCTACCCAAGAAAAGATTGAAATAAAAAAGCTGTTACCAACTCTTAATCCTGGATTTGAAAACATGGACTTTTTCTTAACTTTATTTGAACGTCAAATAAAGCTTCTGGACCTTGGTGAAGATCTGTGGGTCCCCTATCTCATTGGTACCCTACCCTGTGATGTAACCTCCCTCATTGCCCGTGAGCCTGAAGAGAAATGCAGGAATTACTCCCACATTCGAGGAATGCTTCTCCAACGGTTTAAGTTAACAGCAGAAAAATTCCGGAAACTGTTCTCACGTCACAGAAAAAGCCCAAATGAGACCTGAAAGGATTATTATTTTCAAATTCGAGCTTATTTTGAAGGTTGGCTCAGTGAGCTTAAAATTGACACATTTGAAGGCTTGAAGAATTTGATGATTGCCGATCAAATGAAAAATAGATTCACCACAGAGTGTAAGGAATATTACCTGGATATCTGGAAAAACTTACCTCACCAGAAATGTTAGCAGACAAACTGGAAGCTTTTGACAACCTCTGGCGTTCCCTACCCATAGGGTCTAAGAGATATGTGAAAGCAAATGAAACCTTAAATGTTGGAAGACAGGTATCATCCTGGAAATCTGAACTACTTCCTAAAAAGGAATATTCACATGAAGTCCCAATTGAGAGATCCCCTCTCAAATGTTATGGCTGTGAGAAACGAGGGGTAATAAAGTCTAGGTGCCGTACCTGTAATCCCAATTCCTCACAAAGAACAGACGTAGCAACCAATCACATCAATGCTTACACAGCTCAGACTAGAAGCATTCGATTGACCCTAATCGACATAACTTTCTGTGGGGAAAAAGGCCGTGTATGTACAGACACAAGATCTTCACATTCAATTGCTGGGGAAAAGATGTACCAAGTATTCAAGGACAAAGGACTCATCTTCCAAGAAATCACGTTAGCAATGAGCTTAGTAGATGGTCAACGGGCCACAGGTGAGGCCTTCACAACCCAAATGATGGTAGAGATTGAGGGAGATCAGTCCTGACTAGATTTATCATTATCCCAAAGGCAAAAGGAAATCGAACTCTTCTAGGAACAGACTTCCTTAGTTCTGCCGGTCTGATTCTGGATGTGAAGAATGGTTGTTGGTATTTCTGGGACAATCCTACCTATAAGTATATGTTTGGCAAAGAATTGGACACCCCGTCAATAGCTTAGAAGATGTCCTGCAAATCATTGTAAATATATACATTCACTAAAAAGTATTGTAATTATAGTAAATATAGTAATATAATAATAATTTTTTTTTCTAAAATGCAGTTATATCTCACAAATTTCAACTTACGTTTTTGTAATTATTTCCAGCATTAATTCTAGTAATTTTTTTGCAATTAAATTTAAGAAATAATACTAAATAAATATTTCTGAAAACTTTTAATGAATTTCCGTCTGCACTTTTTACTACCAGTAGCTTGTAATAATTAATTTTAATAATAATTTAACTTTTTATATGTTTGTTCAGATCTGAAACTACAATGCTTATACCTTTACCGAAGTGAAGAAAAGCATGTGTTCAGAAAAAGAGCATGTAATTATGTACAACTCTTTTTATATATAT
The DNA here is from genome assembly GCA_019974015.1 of Nephila pilipes. Lineage (NCBI taxonomy): Eukaryota > Metazoa > Arthropoda > Arachnida > Araneae > Nephilidae > Nephila > Nephila pilipes. Next base: position 55,805 of record BMAW01021635.1, on the reverse strand, counting down.
AAGTGATTATATTCAACTTCTTTCATTATAAATATATCTTTCTGTCTTTGTACCTATGCAATTATGAGTTTGCTTTTAATTAAGAATTTACCTATTGATAATGTTTATTTTACCACCATACAAAAATAAATTCAATCTCAATATATTCTTTCAGAATTTCTGAGAGGAATGTCATTGCAAATAATTCTTTTATGTCTCTTTCTAATTAGGTGCTATACCAAAAAAACCGACCTTTAATCCGCCTCAAATGTTTCTATAACATTCGGAATTTGAATAATCCAAACCTTCTCTCTAATTTAATTCCAAAAAGCAAATTGTGGAAATTCAAAAATAAATATATTATGCGTACAACTGGAGATATTGAAGTGTTAAAAAGATTGGAATTTTCCCTGGATTTTTCCAAAATTCTTTCACGAGCAAGATGCATCTTTTTCCCTCTATTTTCGTCAACTATTTTTTACTGAAACGAATCCATCTTTATGAAGGAGTTTGTCAAGGAAAAAGAGAAAACTTACATTTTCTAACTGATTTCTCAGATAACTTTTTTTCAAAGTTAGAACAGAGTTTTTATTACTTTCCTATTTATATTTTACTTCATTTTTACGATTTCCAGAAGTAAATAACAGTAAACCTGCAAGAATTAATTCTTGTTCTTGTTTTAAGTTTTGTGTCCTATTATCAATTTATTTTTCTATAAAGAAGTAAAACTCTTATGTTAACAAAGCATTGATCCATTTAAATGAATCAGAGGTCAGAAAAAAGGACATCCTTGACGTTTTAGAGAAAATATATCTTCTTACCAAAGCAATATTTAAAGAAATCCAGGCTAAACTTGATTATACAAACTTCTTGCGGTGATGGAAAGATATTACTGGAATTAACTATCTCTTCTAATTATATCTCATATTATAATCCAATAATCAATTTATTGCTAGTTGTACATTTTCTATGTGATACTAGAGAAAATAACAAATCGTCTAGAAGCTACTTTGATGTTTGTATCTCTTTCATAAAATGTTGATATTAATTGGACGAAAAGCGATGTAAAGAAAGAAGTAATGAGATTATAGAAAATCTTTGTTTCATGTGAGCTTTTCTAGGACTAGAATTTGCACCATATTGAACAGATTCTAATAACAAGCTAATAATTACCCATACTTCTTGAGATTTTTGTCCTTCATTTTTATACCGTACCTCGTGTTTAATGATGAGAAATTTCTTGTGAAACTTTGAATGCTTTGATGCGAGAAAATAAACTCTGTGCCCAATATCCTTAATACGTAAAAGTTCTTACCTTAAATGTGTTTTAATATAAGATTTAGCTTTTTTGTTTAATCAATCATATTTGAAATTACTGAGAAAAATAAAATGCCGTCTATAAATAACATTTTAGCTGAAAATATTAATTATCTTTCACATAAATGTATGTATTTTTAGCATTGTTTGAATCAATAACATTCCAGAAAACTGTTACGTATATCTTTTAACTTGCATTTTAAGTGGGTTGTATAATCTAAGCATGTTTAAGTCTTCATTAAGTTTTGAAATGTTCTTTTTTTTTTATACACATTTTATATGTTTCTGAAATCTTTTTTATTGTGTTATACTTAAGAATTAATCAGAAGTATTGAAACCAACGCAATTTTTAAAACAAATTTCATTTTATTTAAAGAAAAAAATTAGAATTCCCATTAATTTATTTTTTCTTTGTGTAGGAAGTGGCCAGAAAGGTTTTTAAAATCTTAGTGGAATTAGCTATTTGTGTAAATTATTTTTAAGTCAATAGTGAAGCAATACGAAATTTTCGAATAAAATCAAGAAAGAATCTACGTACAAAAATTTAAGCATAAAATACACAACAGTAAGAGAGAAATACTTTTGATATCTATCTTAGTAAATATGTTACTTAATATTATTTCTATGATTTAATAGAAAAATATAAACATGTGGTATATCTTAAAATAATTCGTTCATTTTTTGTCTTAGTGGTTATATATGATAAGAAGCTTTCTAAAGTTCTTAGTAAAACTTGAAAAAAAAATAGAATTAAATAAAATATAAGTGAAAAAAATATATAAGTTTAAGTCTTTCTTTAAAACCAAGTCATAAACTTTGTTTAAAACCAAGAAATTACTCCATCTACTGTTCAATTAATTTAGCTGTATATTATAGTATTTTATTCAATTACGGTAACTATATATTATAGTACTTTTCAATTACTGTAGCTGAATGCATTTGAAAATTCCTTTTATTCAAAATTACCTTGTATATCCTTTCATTCAAAACTTTTTAACAATATTTAAATCATATATTTTGTGAACTCTAACTGAATTTACCAAAATTACCATACACAATGTTACACAGAATTAATTTTTTACAGAAGTAAAAATATATTACTATTAATAACAACATTTTATCAAATGTATCAAATAAATTTATAATATATAGTTTGGTGTAAATAGAAAATTTAATTTTAAAATATATATGGTTTCATATGTATTTTGCTTAATTTAAAATTTTTTTAAAGTGAATAATTAATTTTTATTTCCATAAAATCAATGAAAAATTAGATGTGTTGGTTTATCAGGGCTTCAAGTTTATTGAAAACAAATCGGACTCACGGTTCAAATTTGTTCAGAAAAATATTTCTCAAAATATAAGTGAAACTCTGATTAGTAATATATACTCATTAACAAAAAAAAAATTAGCGCACCAAGAAGGAGCCGTCAAAATGAAACGAAATTTTACATACGTAATGAATACTTTGATATAAGTAAATTATTAGAAAATTAAAAAAAAAGGATCATTTATTTCAGAGAAAAAGGCAAAAGAGTGGAGGAATTAATACCCTGTTGAACCCAATGTAGCGCGAATGCACGATACGATACCATCCGGCATTAAGGCATACATGATCTGTATGATATCTTGAGACATTTTGATCCATATTTGCTGTAACCTTGCCTCTAGTTCATTCAAACTCTAGGGATGCCCAACTCGACATCCCAAATGATCCCATATATGCTCGATTGGAGACAAATCTGGGGATCGGGCAGGCCAAGGATGGGTAGTAACATTGCGAAGACAGCCTTGTGACACGCTTGCAGTGTGAGGCCGAGCATTGTCTTGTTGAAAAATGGCTACTGGGAGCCGTTGCATGAGTGGCAACACATGTGGGTGCAGGATGTTATGGACATACCACTGGGCTGTCATGGTGCCACGGATGAATACTAGGGGTTTCCGTGTATTGTAGACAATGGCACCCCATACCATCATACCTACTGTGGGAGCGGTGTGTCTCTGTAAAGAAAAGGCAGGATTGAGGCATTCACCACGGGGTCTCCACACATGAACACGATTGTCACCAATGCTGAGATTGAAACTGGATTCATCGCTAAGGATGACCTGGTTCCATTCCGCTGCAACCAGTTTCCTTGTGCGCAGCACCACTCCAAACGGTGGCGTCGATGGGTGGGCGTCATGGGCAGTACACGTAATGGGTGCCGCGCTCCCAAATGCCCTTCAGCCAGGCGCCTTCGTATCGTTCGAGAAGACACAGGTACCCCTAGTGAAGGTGCTACATGTGCCTAGATGGCGGCCGATGAAGCAGTTGGCTTTACGCGTGCATTTCGTGCGATGTGGCAGTCTTCTAGACGACTGGTCTGTGGAGGGCGTCCTGAGCCTGGTCTTCGTGTAAATGGCATTTCTCGGATCCGCTGGTCGCAACACCTCCTCACAACACAATCAGAGCTACCTAATTGACGAGCTACTCGCCTAGCTGACCGCCCAGCTTCCATCATGCGATGTTTCTCCCCTTCTCAAACTGCGACAGCTGCTCATATTGTCTTCGAAAACGGCGTAATGGCATGTGTACCTCAGCTCATCCTTTGTAAACGATTCAGCACACTCAAACAAGCTTTGGTTACCTGTTTTGTACTCCTCCAAGAACTACGTTAATTGCCCTCTATAACGCTATATGTAATGTTACGTTAAACGTGTTAATAAATAATACGTTATAAATAATACGTTAATAAATAATACGTTAAATGCTATACGTAATGCGCAATCACCTTTCATTTCTAATCATTTGCATATCTCCCCGACATGTACCTTCATCCCAAGTTTCGTTACGATTCCGCAATTATTTCTGGGTGTGCTAATTTTTTTTTTGTCCATGAGGTATGTTTATAAATCATTATTGTTTATTTTATCAAGAAAAAAACAGCGATGTATAGTCAATGGAAAGAACGTTCTAAAAACGTTTTACTCTAGAAAATAGTACATTTTACAAGAATAATTTTTCTCATTTCTTTTCTCAAAAGTCTATGAAAATTTATGTCATGTCAATTTAAGTCGAAGTTATTTACAATTTCCAAATCGTGTATAGTTGTAGAAAAATTATTGTACAAATTCGCTGATTGTATTAAACGCAATACTCAACTATAATAATCGAGTCTTCTTTTCAAACTGGCATATTACATGAATTAAAGGTCCTTGTTTTGTATATATCATTTCCAATAATGTATGAAAAGCTGTTCATACATACATCTTTGAATAGATAATTAAAATTTCTGAAAACAACCCTTGAATACCGTTTCAGTTTTACATGTTAATAAATATTTTTCTTTTCGCACAGATATTAAAACAAAATTTTTACATAGTAATAATATTTTGGGAAAGTTAAAAACTTTATTTTAATATTTGAGATACAAGGAGATAAATTTAAAATTCTAGGTTTTTCTTATTACCTTTAAATCTGACGGATGTGGCAACTATTCTAACACAGAAGTATAATTGTTTGAAACTTGTTTCGTAGACAATTTCCAACTCTGTTTGACTGTTATAACTATATTTGTGAGGTAAAACACACACACACACACACACACAAAAAAAGAAGAAAAAAAATCGGAGGCTCACATTGTTATTTAATCATATGTTAATTTTATTTTAGAAAAACATAGTTTAACTCAAATTTTTTGCATCATCATTCCTTACATCTGATATTGAAAAGGTTCACCTCCAATTTGAATGCAAACATGAAAACGTCAAACCAATTTATTTACACACCTCGAATTATTGTTGGTGTTATTGGCAAGATTTCTTCATTTATGATTTCTTTCAATTCATCAATTTTTGCAGGATTTCTCTGGAAGACTTATATTTGGGATAATCTCACAAAAAAAAAAATCTAACAGGATTTGTGGTCTGGTTATCTTGGTGGTCAGAAGCCTATTGAAATATGTAGAGGCATACTAAACGCAAAAATCACTTCTTTTCAAACAATATTTATCCGCGTACGGCTTTCCATCCTACTCGTTGTTTAATTGTTCTCTCTCTCTCAATGATACACACACTCACAAAAAACTCTTTCAAATTAAGAAAGCGCCATCTAGTGGTGTGTACATATAACTCCCTACCTTGAAACCTCAAAGTTTCAATTAAATTTACAAAAAATACAATGAGTGTAGTTTAACATAAAAGTTACATCAGTAACATTGAATTTAACACTATAATATAATCACTTAATCATTGAGGAAGTATAAGTTATAATACTACACAACTGCAATAATTAACACAAAAATTCCTATATCATATTATCTGAAATTGGTAAAATACGCACACTAGGAATCCTTCTTTTATAAGTGCCCTTAAGCGTTCTGACCTGCACTACTCTAATTTTGTCATCCTTTCCATAAATGACACTGACAATTCTTTTTATTGACTAAGAACACAAAGGTAGTTTATTTTTCTTTAACAACACAACCATACCTTGTTTAATATTAGTTTTACTGGAATGCCTCTTAGATCTCTGTTGTAGCATATTCAAATATTCTCCGGACCAGTTTTTCCACATAATTTGAGCAAGTTTTCTTAAATGTTGCCATTTGGAAAGTCTATTATTTTCAATATATGATGGGTCAATCTCAGGTAAAGCATTCAGTGGCCTGCCGAACAAAAATGACTAGGCGTAAGAGCACTAAAATCGTTTGGGTAGGTTGATAAAGGTGTAAGAGGACGACTATTTAAAATTGCTTCAATTTGATTAGTTACAGTCAAAAATTCTTGAAATGTGAGTTCATGGTCACCCACAACTCTTATAAAGTGGTGCTTGAATGACTTTACCTCTGCTTCCTAAAGTCCTCCAAAATTAGGTGACTGAGGAGGAATGAATCTCCAAGTTACACTCTCAGAATGCAAGTAATTAAGAACATTCATATTTTTGAACAAAGCGAATAATTATTTTACTTCCAAAGCTGTTCCTTTGATATCTGTAGCATTGTCAGAAAAAACGTATGCTGATAAACCTCGGAGTGCAAAAAATCTTTTTAAACATTCAATCATATCCTCTGCCGATAATATATACCTTTTCTCTGATTTTTATATTTTATTAAGAATGGGCCGCAACAATCTAGGCTATTTTTAAAAAAGGGAGGATTGATGGTTACTCTCTCTTTAGATAAAGGTGCCAAAATGTGATTAATTTCCCTAGGCTTAGCTTTAAAGCATGTTACACAATTATGATAAGTCTTACGAGCAATATCGCACCCTCCCAAAGGCCAGTATTCTTGACGAATAGTACATAACAAAATTTGGGTCCCAACATGGTAATCCATGCATGAACTACTGTTGAGTTCGAGTATAGATATACTCCACAAATTTGCAAGCCCAAAGCTGCTCGAACTTCGACTAAAAGGTTTGAAAGTAATTCTGCCGCACACAATTTCAGATGGTCATCTACTGTCTTGGAGTGCCACTTTGATTTCGCCTCTCAAGAATACAGAACGAATGTAAATAACACAACATACGTTTCCTTAGAAGCATCTCTGAAGCCTATCAAGTATATCTGCTGCACATTAGAACATAAAACGTGAAGTTCTATATTCAATTGTCTCAGTTCAAGTAACTCTTCGCGAAATTTATCCCACTTTCTTTTGACGTGCAAAGGAATTTCCTCATCCCACTTTAGCTTAAGAAGCCACAGCTTCTGCATGTAAATCTTTGCTGTAACTATGACGAGACCCAAAATACTTAAAGGGTCAAACAATCTTGCAATATCATACAGCATCGTTCTTTTCATCACGGAACTCACAAATGGTTAAAGAAACAAAAGGTGTCTTCCTTAGATTTAAACCACAGACAAAGTGTTTTAACGGTTTCCGAGTTCGGCTATCAAAGCTGTTATCCTCTACCGTCGCTGAATCGTTTTTAAAAAATAATGAGTTATTCGAACTCCACTTGGGGTGTTCCATTGCACCTGACTTTAATAAACTGATTAATTGGCTTTGAAGTTCAATGGCAGTAGATAAGTATTCAGCACCTCTTAGAATGTCGTCTACATAAAAGTCTCTGCCTGCTGCTGCACCTATCGGATAATTCTTTCTTTCATCGTTGCATAGTTGTTGCTACACTCTTGTCGCAAGATATTGCACACTTGGTCCCATAAGTAACAGACGTGTATTTTTTTTCATAATTATTATGTTTCCATAAGATACATTGTAAATCACACTGATCGGAACTAATCTTAATTTGTCGGTACACCTTTTTAATGTCTGCCGTAAAAACTATAGTATGTTTCTGAAACCGCAAAAAAATAGAAAATAAGTTATCTTGAACAACATATCCTGCATGCATTTTATCATTAAGCGATTGTCCAGACGATGTTGTTTCTGAAGCATTAAAAATAACGCGTACTATTTTCCGATTTACAAAAGCAATGATGAGGCATAATGTATTTTGGAGTTTCGTTAGTTGCCTGCATATGGCCTAGAATCTTATACTAGGGTAAAAATTCCTATACAATTTCAAATACTCATTTTGTCTTCTCAAACGTTGCCAAAGAGAATTCAGTCTCTTAACTGCGATGCCTTTCGACTCACATTAATACGGGGGTTCTTTTTTTAAGGGTATTTTAATGACATAGCGTCCATCGTCATTCCTGAAATGCGTTTTCATGAAATGATATTCACAATTTAGTCTCTCATTATTTTCTACATTTTCTACCTCGACATTTTCAATTTCCCCAAAACTCCTCAAAGTTCAGTCTATATTTTTATTAATCGATCCACAATGAATAGAAGTTTCGTTTTCAATTGAAATATTCCAAGTAGCAATTAACCCAAACACTTTGGTCAGATAAGGTCCAACACTAATTAACCCAAACACTTTGGTCAGATAATGTTTGAAATTGAAATTGATAATGTTTTGATAATTTTAATTAAATTTTCTAAATCGCAATAACTCAAAATCGCATTATGTTGCTATTGAACTTTTTCGCGGTGTTTCTTTTTCAAAATTCGTGAGTTTTAGTTGTTTTTCTAACTGACCAAGTTTAAAATTTTCTAATTCTGATTTTGCTTCTCTGTCTACTCTCTCTTGCGCTTCCCGTTTTTCATTGTCTATTTTCTTCTGAATAACTGACTCAACAACAACTTCCTAATTAGTTTTGTAAACATCACTTTGCTCAATTAACGTTTTTAAATGGACCACTTTAACACTCTTAGGAATACTTACATCAAGTTCTTCAGTGACCTCAATTAATTCACTCTTTTTTACCTTCTTTAAGACTTACATAATTATAATTGAGAAGAGAACCTGAGCATTTATAAACCAAAATTATTAAAAATAAACGTATGTTCTCAAAACCGAAAGTATATTTACAGAAACGAAAGTAAAAACACTTTTTCAATATTACCGAGATCGAAAGTTACTCAGTTACCGCGTGGAACCGATACAGTAACAGCTACTCGACTTGACCATGTGTAGAGGCATATAGACCGCGAAAACCCCTTCTTTTTAAACTATATTTATTAGTGGACGGCCTTCCGTCCTACATGTTGTTTCACCGTTCTCTTTCTGATACAAAAAAAAAAAAAAAAAAAAAAGAACCATGAAATTCTTAGAACACAGGAAAACGCTATCTAGTGGCGTGAACAAAATTAAATGGTCCTCAATTAATTCCTCACGCACTTTCATTGTTAGGTTTGCAGTGTATAGCATGGCTCCTTCTTGCTGAAACCAGCAATCACTATCCTATTTCTCATATGAGACAATAAAAGTTTGAATTATCACCAGGTGCATTTCGAAGTTCATGAAAATCAAAGAAGGGTAATAATTTATTATTATTGAATATTATTATTGAAAGAAGCCAACGATTTACTCAAATCATTTGCGCAGAATTGGATTAAAAGTTTTTCATAATGATTTTTTTCTTTCCCGTAGGTTCTTTTGTCTTTGGATAAAACGATCGACATGACCCCGGGATACACTTGCGATCCTTTTTGTCAAGCAAATTTCACTTTTTCTGGCTTTTCCACCATATCGATCTCAGATTTGTTGGCGAAGAATGGAAACATCTGGTTTTTGTGTTAATAAAATTGAATATCACTCACTGATTCACAGTGTGTAATTAAATATATTATATGTATTTTTCTTTTAAACTCTTTTATCAAGACCACTGTCTTTTGTTTTTTATTCCCAAATAATACCGACTAGCAATCTTCTCTTTCTTGTATTGCATTTGATTCCAAATGAACATTGTTTTGCAATCTTCACTCTTTTTTAAGACAATATTCATCTGGAGAGAATGTGAAACGCTTTCAGTAGCTTTTGTAATATAAACTTAATAACTTTTCTTCTATGGCTCAAATTTAACTGGATTTTCATTTACATATATTTATTTTTGAAAACTTTGGAAAAAAATGCTTTTTGTTCATATCGCTCCAAAATAAAATTATTCTCTTTTTTCCAACAGTTGAAATTACTTATTTTTTTGTAGAGTTTATTTAAAGATGAAGATATGCCCTTCATTGATGAAGATGAAGTAAAATAGATTACTTAAAAGCTTCATTATTTTTTGATTTAGTATATTTCATTAGATTCTTTTATATTTCTGTTGCTTAAGGGGACTTATTACCTTACGAAACCAAAAGTAGAACATTTTGACAAACTTTTTTCAATTCTTCATAAAACAACAATTTTTTCACATTTCAGTATGAAACTTTGCCAGTTTGTGTCATAAAGTGTATAGTTTAAAATATTGGGTCAGGGTTTGCTATTAAATTAATATATTTTCTTATACAACATGAAATATGTGTACAAAAATTTGAAAAATAAATTAGTTTACCTAACGTTACCCACAAGATAACTTTTGAAAGATTTACTGTAGAACTATAATTCTTATACCAAATTAAAGCTAAATAATGACCGTATTCTGTAAATTTCAAATTTTAAATTTACCTTTCATTAAAAAAATTGGAAAATTAAAAAAGTTATCAAGTTTGTATTTAGTAACTTTTTTTTCATGTATCATGTTATAAAATAAAATCTAATCATTCTATTAACAAAATTGAGGTTCACAGAATAAAGATTTACAAGTACAACACTCATGTAAAATGTTAAAACTCTGCATGCAAAAGATTTTTTTTAATCCTGTGGGAAAGTGAGAAAATAGCAAACTGAGAAAAAGAGGTTTGTTTACATTGCATTACATAGAACAAGCCACTTTAGACATTTATATTTTTTTTGCACAGGACGTAATAATTGTCGGATTTTGATGCGGTTTATTTTAAAATGCTCCTAACATTCAGTACTATTTTTTAAAATCAAATTTGAAAAATCGAACTTTTGAAGGTGCAAAGGTACTAAGTCCCCTTAAGCTTCTTCGTGAATGCATTCAGATCTTCATGGAAACATCAGAAGTAATTCAAAATTGGCCATTCCAGTTAGGAAATGGACAAGAGGTATTAATTTATTAAATATATGTTGTTTTTTTTGCTCAAAAATAGCTTTTCTACTTTGGGAGGCTTCTCTGAATAAAATTAATATTATATTTCTTTTTTGTTGAAAAATTAATGAAAACTTTGATGGCTCATCAAGATTGAACTTATGAACTGCTTTAGAAACAGATCGAAATTACAATGTAAATTTATTTATTTATTATAATTATTGTGTTTTTAATTAACTAAAAATAACAGTAATATTTATTCGTTTCATAGAAGGACTCTGCCTCCGTATCGTTGAAAGATACCGTAGGTCAAATGAAAAGTTAAACAGCGAGGAAGCGATATTTCACGTTATAGTAGATCCTGATCGCTGGTTAATGAGTAACGGAGCACCTACAATTGGTCAAACCACTGATGCAATTCGAACACTTTTTGGAGAGTGATGAGCAAGTTGGGAACCAACGGATCTGATGAGGAAAATTATTTTTTCGGCCCTATTCTACGCATCTATCTGACCCAACCCAATTATACGCATTTAATACTTGTTTTGGAAATGAGTGTTGAAAATATAATGGCTTATGCTATTAAAGTTTTGCAGTCAAAATCTGAAGTGCGTCTTCATGAAGGGCTTAATGTTGAAATTATTACTCTTCGTCGACCCGTAGCTTTCGGTAAAAGAAACAGGAGAGATATAATTCTATCTCTTGACTGACTGAGAAAAAATACCATACGATGCGTTCCCGATTAAAACTTAAATATTTGTTGCTCTAAAGCTATTCAAATTGCTATTGCTGCAGTTAGAAAATACACTGACTTGAAGTCTTTGAGGATTAAAGACTGCGATCTCCTTAAAAGATGTGCAATAGAACTTGTTCAGAAAACTGGTGTTCCACAAGGACCGTGTGGCTTTGAAGAAATTGCTTTGTTCGAGCAAAACTTAAAAATACAAGTTGTCATTTCCACAAAGGTTTCAAATCAGATATAATTATTTCCCTCTAATATCTTTTTTTGTTTTAATTGCCTCCTCTAAAAAAAGGGGGGGGGGATTTTGCTTTTTTTTACGTTTATTAAAAGGTACCTGATCGGGAGGATCGAATTATTTATTTATGGCGTCATGGCAATCATTTTGATGTTATCACATCTCCTAAAGGTTTTTATAAATCAAACATTTTTTTGAGAAGAATGCTTGAAACCGTTTGACCACAAAGGAAATCACAATTGCACTGCGAGTTGTCACATGTATGTCATAGTCCTTCGTGTCAAACAAGGGGAAACAAATAGATGTTTTAGCCTCGATAGGAACACTCGTTTTGAATTTTGTTTCAAGGCGCATAAGGAAAACGCACTTTGTGATAAAGTAACTAATATATTCAAGTAATTACACAATTGCTTTTTTTTATTTAGTTGTATTTTTCATTTTGCTCAAAATGAAATTTTTATTGCCGTATCCCGTATTTTTTATAGCTGTATCAATGCACAAAATGCTCCAAGATTATCCTGAGAAAAGCTTGCTCTAAAAGCCAACATCGATGTGCCTAAAAGACATGCCGAAGCTGCAGGAAGATTGCTATAGAAAATCATTTACGTTATCTCCAGATAGAATCTGCCAAGAACTCGAATGAAAAACTTATACTCTTCGAATTTTAGACGGATCAGTCTACTGGAGATCATATTGTAAATTTTGTTGTAGATCAGTACCTCGATGGTTCTGAGTTTGTCTGTGAAGTCTATGATCCGATTGATCCTTTTTGTAGATACCTCTTTTCTCCACAGCATAAAGGATTCACTGCCGTAGCTCACAACACGAAAGAGCTCGATGGAGAGTTTATTCTTCGTTGGATGTTCCCTTATCCCGATGTTATCCCGACGGCTCAAAAGTATTTGAATTACTTTATCTGCCTGTCATATAAAAATCATAGATTATTTCAACTTTGTTCCAATGTCCCTGTCTAAAATCCCAAAAACATTTGGTTTGGAAGAGTTGGCTAAAGAGTATTTTCCACATCCATTTAACTGTCCAGCAAACCAAAGCTATGCCGGACTGCTTCTGAACTCTGATTTATTTTCTCCATCGACAATGTCAACTGGCGACATAGAAACTTTTTTCTGTGGTACAACTGTCGAAAAACAACACTTTTGACTTCAAAAAAAAAAGAGATGCTTAAATACTGCAGGTAAACAAAAATTAAGTAAATTTAGTATGAGGATAAAATGAAGATGAAAAAATTTTCGTAATTGCTTATAAATGCATATATATATATATATATATTATTTTCTTCATTGTAGGTAAGATGTTGACATATTAGGACGAGCTGTAAAAAAAAAAAAATTTACTTTATTATTAACAAAATATTTTTGAACACTGTGTTAAAAAAAAAATTATTATATTTTTTTTATTAAAAAAAGTATTTTTATTTATTCTTAGAAAAAAGTAGTTGCTTCAATTGGAGGAAAAATAACAGAGAACAATAAAAAGAAATCTTCAAGTTAACTTGTATGATGAAATGTACGACCTTTTTCTTTATACAAAAAAAAAAATTCATTTTATTTAGTTTTCAATTTCGAATACACAGACACACACATACATAAATATATATATAAAATGTGTGTGTGTGTGTTTATTTAAAAAAATATATTATACTTCAATACATCAATATATAATCCAAGTGTTTCTCTTTGCATACATACGTTTTTATACATTATTTTTCTCAAAATTTTCATGTTTAAATATTTTTCTATTCACAATGAAACTTTTAGGAATGTTTATTTCTTGTAAGGCTGCAAAAAATTCTTCGTATCCTTTTGGAGACTTTTTCCTGTTTCGAAATATATCTGTTACTAGAGACACAACGTTGACTTTATAGACAATTTCTCATCCAGAGGATATTATTGAATGCTTGTCTTTTAAGAATCCAGAATGCTTTTTGTAATTTGTTGATACCGAACCAGAAGAACTTCTAAAAATTTTGTGACAATATGTCTTTTTTTTCGAGGTATTGTTCTTTATTTCATACCGTGGAGAATGATGAATTTTCATAAATTTTTGAAGAACTTTTACAGATACATCTTTAATCCGAAAAGTATCTTGCATTTGTTTATCTAAATTGGACTGTTTATCAACTAAATCGATTCAACCTTCGGGTACTAAAATCATTTTCTTACTGAACTACAAGAATGAGAGAACCAATGAAAACAATTCTATGGTTAATAGTACAGATAGAAATCCGACATCTCTCTGAACTAAAAGCTGTTTCTTCTTATATAGACATTTTCCTGCTAGGAAGTTTTCTCAAATTTCTTTTATATATAGAGCTAAATGATTCATCTGATTTTCTGTTAAAGGTACATTTACCTTTAAATCATTCAAAGCACATTCACATAAAGATTTAATTACAAACTTTGGACATTTCTTCAAAATGAAATCCTTTGTTTTAGCCATAGCAATCAATTTTAATTGTTCGAGATACTCGTGTGTTAAGCTGACATATTAAAAAAAAGTAACGTGTATCTTGTCGTATGCAACATAATCCATAAGCTCTCTAAAAATTGTCCATAGGTTTCGCTTTATAAGCAGCACAATGAGAAAAAATCTTTGCGTGTGTAAAAGGGCCCAACGCAACTTGATGGCAACTCGTTGACTTTAGGGTATTCAAAATCATTTAAATTTAATATTTCGCGACCCCATAGAAAATGAAAGAACTTTTTCTTCTCCAAACCCTTCACGTAAATATGGGGAAACATTTCAAATATTACATTTAGCACACAATGGAAAAATTCGTAAGATAATTCATCACTCTCTCTTTTCAATTTATGTAAATATTTAGTGACCCATAAATAAGTTAATTGTTTTTGTCTATTTAATTTATCGGAAGAATGCAATGGTTTGAATAGCAGCCTTCCAAGGAAACTGTCATCGTTGATAGCATATCCAGAAAGGTCTTTTACGATGAAAAGTTCGGAAGTACGATGAAATCCTCTGAAATTTATAACATAAGGTCATGGCATTTTCAAGACTTGCTGGTTATAGAGGTTGGTACACGTAGTAATTATCACTTGGAAAAAGACCATTGTGCAAACGCATTGAATCATCCGTATCGGAATTAAGGTCAATTAAAAGTAACTGAACGGTTTCGGAGTTGCATCCTCGTAGACCTCTCTGAAGAATTTAGTTTTACCCGGATACAACTGTTTACCAAAATGCACAACTTGTGATTTGTCTCGTGGATTTTTAAACAAAAACATATAATAAGCATTTAGAAAAATGTCACGAATTCCTTCATAAAAGACATTTTGCACTACAAAAATAAGACTCAAATTACGATAATACTTACTTTAATAAATAATTTAGTTAATTTGGTTTCACCTGTAAGTTCCGACATAAGATCATCAACTACGATTAAAGCATTAGATAAAAATAAAGATAAGAGGTAAACTATTTTAAAATTCGATTGATCTCATTCCACTATACAGAGATTGATAGGCACCACAGTACTATATTATTTTGGAAGGAAAATGATAAATCATTTTAAAATCTATTAACTTTTTAATCAGCCATGTTTTTCCACAACCAATAGCTCCTGACACGATAATCGTAAAAGGATGTTTTAACTTTAGTGTTTCCATTATAACTAAGGAAAAATTTATGTGACAGTTTATTTATACTAAATTAACGAAACACTAAATACTTTATTGTTTCAAAATTATTCTTACACCATAACATTTTTTCACAAAATGATACGATCGAAAATCATTCCTTTGTAATTAAAGCAAATTTTTTATAATTGAATACATAGAATTCCCTTGACTACCTCTTTAGAATGAAAAAAATACAATATGCTCCTCACATATACATTGGTTGTTGGACTTTGAAATGAATTGGAATTTCAGCATACTGTGAACTAGTTTGAAACCAAGTCACGAAATGGTAGACAATAATATCCCGGTGGTTGTCCATAGGAATCGAAAAACTCGAGATGATTGTATTTGTGATGGAAAACCAGCCAATGCGGTTGCGAAGAGTTGTCCAAATTCACCACACTTGTAGATTTTTCCTATAATGTCTTTGCAGTTTCCGATGCGAAAATTCCTCGGAAAAAAGGTGCTGTAACAGGGTCATGAGATCAAATGAAATATATTTTATTTCCATCCATTTTTAGTTTCTGAAGTCGTGTCAAATGTTTCTTGTCTTGTTTTTGTCTATTACGTTATCGAATTCGGCAAAAATAAGTACACAAATGGTTTGACTCAGAGCCTTAGTAAATTTTATTTCTAGCCTGAGATAACTGTGTTTGATCAAATTCACGTGCTCTCCATTACATTGATCGTTTGACAAATTGAAAGCAAATAGCGTGTTTCCATTTATATACTTCTTTCTTGAATTAAAAAGGCCCTGGTCTTGATTTGATTTTTCATTTCCATTAAATAAACTATGATAACATTTGATGTAATTATTAAGAGCAAATTTTAACTCTAGAGGATTATGTGTTGTCGGTTGATCGTCTACGTAAGCACCTATGAAATTGATGTCGTAATGTTTAATTTCGAAAGGAGATTTCGGGAATGTTCCATTAAATGCATCGTTATCCACACATCCTACAATAATTCTTTTAGGCATTCTACTAGTGAAAATAATATCTTGTACAAACGACATACTTCCTTGAAGCACTGAGTATACTTTACATAAAACACGGGTAATAGGATATTTTGCTGCTTCATTTTCCAAGGCTCTCACGTGACCGAATACAACTCGGGGCTAACATGTACTTTTTTTGCTAATAAAGTAATTTTATCCAGTATCACTTTGTGTCCTTCTTTTCCTTATAGAAAAAAACTCTAGTTCTCTAGTTTCCTTATAGACAAAACTCTAGTCTCCTTATAGACAAATCTCTCTTGATGAAATAAGTCACAGTGTAAGCTTCCAATCATTTCCACGGAAACACTTCAATTTGAAAAATTCAGACCAGTTCTTCAATCCATATTCATTAAATTTATAAAACATTTCAGATATTAATTGAGAGGTTTTACTATCGAATCCATGATTCAGCAAAGTTTCAATGTAAGATCTGTATGGGTATGTGTTACTTGAATGTGAAACGAGTCGTTCATTGAGGAAAATATCTATTTACTAAAAAGAGAATGTAAAAATAGATTAACAGGACCTATCACTATGCCTTTTTCTGTGGATGAACCATCTGCTTTTATAACTTTTCCATTTAAGTAAAGTTGCGTTTGACTCAAATCCAGATATTCTTCACCGTTTTCAGAGACGTGAGGCTCAACCTCACAGCCACTAAATACGTTGAATAATGAATGGAACTCACCCACTGACCACTTTCTATTTCTGTTTGAGTGGCAGGTGAATGAAAAAGTTCCAATTCTCATTTGAAATATTCGGGGGATCCTTTTAAAATAAATGCCATTATGGATCAAAAAGGTGTTGTCCTCTCACATTTCTTACTTTGTCTGAAATGACCTTTCTCTGTTTTTTTCGCTTCCTTTTATATTTTCCTCGTTCAATCATTGATTTGACAATGTTCGGTAGCCTTTCGTGCCATGCCTCTACTTACTTCTTCACTACGCTTTTTTGCAGTTGTTTTGAAATCTTCTCCGGATAATACACAACTGATTACTCTCGTTCCTGTCCTCAGAGCTTCTATTCCTACGACCCCTTCACAACCTTCACTTGTCACCCTTCACAAAGAAATGATTTCTATTGTTTGACGCATTCCATATTTATAGTATCTGACGCATGAGGAAATTCAGAACTACAATCACTTTATCTCTTTCGAAAGGTACTATAGCACCAGAATTCAGATGAATTTCAATTTCAATAGTGTGAAAAGAATGATGTACAACGGGAACATAGTGGGGTCTATCGTAATGAGCACTCATAACCTAACCATTCGTTCCAGATATTCGGACGACTATTAAAAGAGGAGCTTTTACGTGACCTACTACCACCGGCTGTACAATATCACTGTAAACGTAGAAAACTGGAAAAGCTGCCTGTGGATCTGCAACGAAAGAACTTTCTTCACAACCGCTCAAGATCTGAGAACGAAATCCTAAAACGTCGCACAAACCTTCTTCCAGAATCACTTTCGCATTGTTTGGAGTTTTTATTTTCATTCGTTTGTTATTAGAATTGAATTTAAATGCAATTTTGCCTTCTTGTGATTTAAATATCATAGATTTTAAAATTTCTGTAATTGATTCTTAATAATCGGGTGGCAACTTTCTTGTTAAATTCCCGTTTCCTAAGTCGAATCCAAACATATTATTCTTTTCTTTTATAATATACCAAGTGTGCGGATAAATTATTTAGTCTAATCCAACTTCCCACTTTCCTTCTAAAAAAATGTGTGTAGGTAGTTACGTAACGAAACTTGAAACTTTATTATTTGGAAAATAATGCAGAGAACTATCGGACGGTAATGTCACATAGAAAGACATATTTTTTCCCAAATGAATGGTGTCATGTTCATGAAGATAATTTGCAGCATTTTAATATCACTGATCCACTTGTTAAATTTTTCTGAATATCCTAAGAATTTCACAAAATATTCTAATTTCCCCTTTCTTTTTCTTTTCTTCAAAACTATTTCAAATGGGTAATAACCAGATTCTGCAACCTTTTTTATTTCTTTTTCGTAAAAAGTGCCTTCGATAACTTCACCTTCAAGATTTTTCAGCAAATAATCGATAGTATTTCTGGAAATAATTATGTAAATAGTTAATATTTCTATAGATCAGTGATATTAAAATAAAATTATTTTTGTAACTTTTTTCAAATCTTATTTTCCATTTAGTTATACAAACTTTATCATTTATTTTAAACATGGGCAATTTGACTTTTGGTTTCGTTAATGTCGCCAAACAGGTTTTGCCACATTTTGTCTTGATTATCAATGTTTACGTTCAAAGGTTCCATTTTAATGTTCGATGCCACGTCTGATTAAAACTAGATATAAATTTATGTATTACATCTAAGTACTTCTGAGAGTTTCATACTATGTGAAATATTTCGTCATTTTATACTTCATTATTATATGAAAGCATTCGACAATGCTGACTTTTGTTTCATTATCAGTTGTAAAAAAATAACGTTAATTTTCTTAAAATAGTTTTGTACAGTTTTATTTTTGAATTCTATTCCTTTGTCTGTTTGAAACGATAGGGGTATCTGTTCTCTAAAATCTTTTTCAAAACCTTGACCCGTTTTAAACCCATATCTTTACTATAACCCGTTTTATCTCTGAAAACATATCTATCTATGTTAAAAGATATTTATAACCATTGTCATATTGACTTTGAGATTGCACAACTAGTAGATCTGATTGAAACTGTTCATCTATTCCTCCCATTATCACCCTATTTCGTTTGAACATTCTTCTTACGGTTTTATGCAGAGTGTAAGAATCTTTAGTTTCTAATCGTTGCTTAATATTTTTAGTCTTGAAGCGAGTTTCCAAAACCTTATACAATACATTTACTCCTTCGAAACTTGCAGGCTGTTCGGCATTCGTATACATATCCTGAAGAGACATAACTACATTTACTTTACTGAGCACAAGTAATAAATGAAATAAAGCTGAGTATTCATGTATTTATATACACAAAAGTACTGAATAAAATCAGACAAACGCAAAAATAAATTAGTTTTATTAAACATTATAAAATATTTTTGAAATTCAAATGATAACTAATCCAATTTATAATCATGTACTTACATGTCTTCTATTTTTTTGAAGACCTTTTCAACTTCCCGGAAATCAAAGATTTCATTACTAAAATGTTTTATATGAAGGTTATTGTTATTCAAGTTAACAAACTCTACAGCAAAAGCATGCTAGTTAATGTTACATAATCCCCTTTCAAAATAAATCTCAAAACTATCTTTTTTTTACATTAATACACTCGTGTACTTTGGGTACACAATAATCATTTTGACATACATCACAATCTAATTTCAGATACAATGAAATGTTATCAGCAATATATATCAATATACACCTGCAAAACAAATCATTAATTTCGATAAGTCCAAATATATTATCTGCATCATAATTTAAAAAGTTCATTTTCAGGAAGACGATCTACTTTTGGCGCTATGTATTCATAAAGAGTGTAAGTTAATAGTTTCTTTTTCACACATGCAAACATAAGTTTGTATGAATCACGTAGTTTGCTTAAATTCTCTCCATTGAGCAAAACTCTATCTGGAACGAATTCGAAAGACAAATCTTTCTTCAGGAATAATCTTTGGATACTCACGCATTCAGTCTCTTTATCAGAAAGGTTAAGAAGACAAATGTCTTTTTTTAACAATGATTGCTATCTAGAAGTTTTCGCGACGATGAAAACTGCAAAGCTGACTGTGAAAGGCACTCCACATTTCAGGTTTCAGGCCGTATACAACTCTATTCTATACTGACGTCATATTCCGTGTTCTAAGGTTGGGAGTCAGCAACCCTCGACTAACAGGTTGGGGAAGAAGAAGGGGGAGAGTGACCCTAAACCTCCCTTCTATTGCACTCGCTTTGAACATGTTATTACAACTGTTCCAGGCGAGTATTTGGTGGTTTTAGTTGATTCAAGGGCTTGATCCTTGATGTTATTCAAGATCTGCAGTGTAGATGGGCCTGATACATGTTAAATCTGTCGAGGCTAAAATTCCTGCGAACGGCATGGTGAGGAAGATAGGAGAGAGAAGTGCCATCTCAACTATGGTACTCATCACTTGACTGATGTCCAAAATTACGAGGTCTGTCACCAATAGTCTTAGAATTATTTTTAATTGACGGTAATAAAACAGTAAATAAAATATGTTTTGAAAAAGTTATCGTAATATTGATATTGAAGTATTAATTAAGAAACGAATAAATACATCGTGTTACCTATTTTTTTTAATATACAAAAGTAATTTATTTAGAAGCATATGCAAACATAATGCTTTTAACACCTATACATAAAAATAATGAATTATAGCCTAGTCTGCTTGAATTTAAAACAGGTAAAACAAATTGAACAGTTAAGGTTCGTTATTTACGATTACTAAAATTTATTTTCTCTTTCTCTTATACAAATTTGTTAATGTGTTAAGAATTAGGCAAAAAAAAAAAAAAAAGAAAGAAAGAAAGGGAAGAAAGAAGAAGAACCAGGTTGAAAAATGATTTTTTCTGATTTTTTTCTCAATTATTATTTGTCAATTAATTCGTATTTGGGAAGATATCACATAATATTCTTCCTACAGTAACGAATAAATCCTCAGTGCGAAATCCAATAAAAATTTGGCGTATTATGTTATGAATCTAAAATTTCCTGATTTTTGAAGAAAACGACTGAAAATACATGGTAAATATAGATAACACATAATTGTATTTTATAATGCAAAAAATAATGTATCTTCCTGAAGTGTTATTTCAAATATTCTAACTGTGTCGTTATTACACAGATTCAAAATTAAAAAAAAATTATACATCACTTTATAATCACTTTTTTTTATCATTTTTTCCCTTTTTACAATAATTATTGATTGCGAAGATTTTTTTTAAATATTTCTTTCAAATTTTTTGGTATAGTAAAAATATCAAACGAAATTTCTTCTGATGTTAATCATACTAAAATAATAAGAAAATCTATAACAACAAACATCAATCTTTTTACACGGTACTGTAAGATATATTTAGGATCACATAAATTTAAAAAAATAAAAAAAAAACTTTTATTGTTTAGTTCTATTTACGGTAGAAAAATGCTGGAAACTTCAAAGAAATCAAGCTTCCACTGTGAAACATCATTTACAGGAAAGTGAAGCAAGTCTAAGGATTTATTTTATAGACAAACCAACCAACAACCTAAATTAAAGAGGCTTTACAACCCAGAAACTCTGAAGGCTCTAATTACAGAATAATAGAATGTTCCTGACAGTGGATTTTACTAAACCTTTCGATAAATGTTGCTTTTGCAAGATGACATCCCATTATTAAGCAAATTAACGACAGCAGCGTACCTACTTTAAATTTGGTTTCACAACAGCTTTTGAAGGTTGGGATGTTCACTTCGGGGCAACCTTTAATTACGATCCAGTCATATCAAATAAGCGGGAAATAGGATTCTCATCATTAAGAAGATCTTTTAGTTGCATTGTTTGAATAAAAATGTACATAAAATCTGCAATTGAGGACACCTCAGTAAAAGAGAAATAAATAAATAAAATAATTCATTTGAATATAAAATTTGTTAATTGAATTAATTATTAGAAGTATTTATTTAAAATTTAAGCAGTTAAATAAAATTGTAAATATTGTTGATTTTCAAATTTCTTAAAAAGAAAATATACATCTTAAAACGATAAATATCTTGTATCGTTCTAAGAACTTAAAATTAGAATTATTTTTTAACCTTGAAATATAAATAATTCTATAAAGTAATATCAACATGAAATATTATTTATAAGAATTTTACTATATCTCTTATCAAAAATCAGGAAATAAACATTGAAGTTGGTTATATTTTGTTTATTATATGTTTCCAGCGTTTTTTTATTTATAAAGACGCATATTTATATAAGTATATTAAATTATTGTAAATTAAATATTACTCAAAGTATTCATTATCAATTTGAATTTTACAAGAATTACAAAACATTTCAAGAACTTGATCTTATGATCTGTAAATAAAAAGCATTGATATAAAAATAACTATGTCTTTAAGATATATAGACATTTGAGATATATCCCTACAATTTTGTTGATATAACTGTCTCTACCATTAAGAAAATCGTAGCATTACTTGCTATACACTAATTTTAGACCTATAAATTACTAAATTTCATCAAAATTGAAAAAATACGCTTGAAAAATTCTTCCTCTAGCACTTAAATGTTATAAATTTATTAATGTTATGGGAACACTAACGTGTTTTGAATAAAATGTTATGTAAACATTTTGCCTTGATTTTATTTCGATCGAGATATTCCTCCTCCAGTAATATATTGATTCTGCTATTCATTAATATATAACTATATAATGGCAAATATTAACAATTCGATTATACGTAATCTGTTATTAGGCAAAAAAAGAGTACAGTTAAGGGTATACATATCATGGAATTGCATGCAGAATTATGTTTTCGAATAACACCTTTTTGATTTAATATAACAGTAATTTTCTTGTCAAGACTGTTTGCTAACATGACATTTTGCAACATTTAAGAAACGATCGAGTTTAACTTATGGAAAGATGTAAATAATTAAATTTCCTGATTCCTATTTATATAGTTTAATAACATGAAGAAAATATACTAAGATTATTTTAGTTGTTTATTTCATTCTGTGACATAATATAACTCTATTTATACAGCCTTTACTATTTGTATTTATATTTTGTAATAATATCTATTCATCAAATACAATATAAAAACGTACTATGTTAAATTATCCAAATATGCTCTATAAAAGTACCAGGATCTGATTCCTAAGCTCAATTAAAATTCGACAAGTTCTGAACAAAAATATAAAAGAATAAACAAAATACAGTGTGCCCACTCAGTAATTGGAAAGTTTAATGAGAACCATTGATCTTTAGTAATTATCTCTCTCTCTGGTGTCATTTAATTAAAGATTTGGAATCAAATAATTTAAGATACGATTTAAGCAAACAAAGTCAAGATTAATTCTTACCTTTTAATGAATGGATGTTCAAGGAACTCAGAACAATCTCTGAATTGCTTACGTCTATTAATTTATGGTTAATCCTTTCAAATTAAGAGACGAAAATACATTTTACATTTAGTTAATTGCAATCCGAATGCTTAATTGGATTTGAAATTGAAAACAAGAAGATTTTACTCCTTAGTTGGTACACATGCTTACTTATCATAATTTATTAGAGTTAATTTAGAACAATATCCATATCAAAATAAACAAATGTAATAAATATTTCACAGAATAAATATGAGAAAATTGCGTATTTCTCGATTATCAATTAAACTTTTTCTTGAAAAATGTCGTTTCATGAAACTTTTAAGTATAGTTTTTATAAGAGGCTTTTTATAATACAGAAATAATAGATTCAAAACTTATTATTTTTACATGAAATAATTAGTTAATAATATCTTGATATCAATTTCTCGTTTCGTATAATTAAATACAATTTTTTAAAGATTTTGCACAATTTGTAAAGATAAAACTTAAATTCAAAAAAGAATTAAAAATGAAAAAAAA